>CAUYRH010107268.1:0-13466 GCA_963574655.1 Perodicticus potto | reverse complement strand
CATAGCTGTGTACATTAATGCAATCATGGGGTACAATGTGCTGGTTTCATATACAATCTGAAATATTTTCATCAAACTGGTTAACATAGCATTCATGGCATTTTCTTAGTTATTGTGTTAAGACCTTTATATTCTGCATTCAGTTTAAGTTTCACCTATACCCTTCTAAGATACACTATAGGTGTGGTCAAAAATATGGAACGCTTCATGAATTTGTGTGTCATCCTCCTGTAGGGGCCATGCTAATCTTCTCCGTATTGTTCCAACTTTAGTATATGTGCTGCTGAAGTGAGCACTGAGACAGAGAGTCTTAAGCTGTCACCCTGGGTAGAGTGCCGCAGCATCACAGATCACAGCAACCTCAAACTTTTGGGCTTAAGCAATTCTCTTGCCTCAGCCTCTCAAGTAGCTGGGACTACAGGTGCCCACCACAACACCTGGCTATTTTTTTTTTTTTTTTTTTTGCCATTGTTGTTTTAGCAGGTCTGAGCCGGTTTCGAACCTGCCAGACTTGGTGTATGTGCCCTACCCACTGAGCTACGGGTGCTACCTACTAAAGGTTTCAAAACATATTTCAAATGATCTAGATTCAGAAATAAATTTATAGAAAATTTGAAGGAGCAACAAATGAATAGTCTAGCTGAGTAATACCTTTATTATTTAAAGGAAATGAATCACAAAAACGCATTTCAACTCATTCCACTATTACAACATATACTAAATCTCTTACCACATTTGCCTGGTTTTCTAGTAAACACTTAGTACATAAATGTCCAATTTTATTTCATGGATTCTGCTTCCTGTAATGGCTGAGTAGCTCCTACTGGACCACCAACTCTTTCACAAATAACAACTATAAACACTAGAAAAGCATCAAAAACTACGGGTAGGCAGAAACAAATGAGAGGGGAGCACAAAGGAGTCAGCACTGGGAAGAAGGAAACAAGAAGGGTGACTTTCTATTTTTTAATGGCTTTCATCCAAACAGCAGGCCCCAATTAGTTCAGGTAGCTAAAACCCAGATAGAAAATCTGCATTTGTATAGGCTTGATGAACCAAAGGACACACTTTTGCTTGACCACAACAGCTAAAAACTTATTGAGTAAATCATGGGAAGGAAATAATCACAAAAAGGAAGAAGCCACAAACTCTGTATATATCTCTGATCTCCAAACTACATAAGTGAGACAGATTCTAAGCAGCCAAAACTAAGGTTAAAATAAAACTGAACTGAGAATTCAGTTTGTACTTTGAGTTTAGTTATCTGCCCACTAAAACAAACAAACCAAACATCAATATTCACTGAAGGAACACAACAGAATCCAGAGTCTCTACATATCATTCACAATGTCTAGAATACAATAAAAAATTACATATCATATAATTACATACATTACATATAAGACACAGGAAAAACAGACCCATACCCAAGAGAAAAGGCAACCAATGGTGACTAAGCCCAAGATGAATCCAGCTGTCAGAACTAGCATATAGTATTTGAAAGCAGTTATTTTAACTATGCTCAAAGATTTCAGACCAAATATGCTTGGACCTCTAAGCGAAGAAAAACTATAAAAAAAAATACAAAAGGAAATATATTTGAAATAAACAAATGCACTGGGTGGACTTAACTGCCGAGTGGAAATGACAGCAGAAAGTCAGTGAACTAGTCCTATCTAGTCCAAAGGACAGAGAGAAAAAATGACTGGGGGGAAAAGAAAGAACAGACCATGGACTTGTGGTAAAGTGGCAAGAGCAGTAACATACCTGTAATTGGAGATCCAGAAGGAAAGGAAGAAAGATTGAGGCAGAAAAAAATATTTGAAGAAACAGGGAATAAAAATTTTCCCAGGTTAGTAAAAGATCAACATTTCTAGATTTAAGAAGATGAGCAAACCCCACATAGGAAAACCAAAGATGACCACACATAGGCACAACATAGTCAAACTGCTGGAAACTAAAGAAAAAGAAAATCTTCCAAATGGCCAAAGAAATGGCATATTATGTATCAACAATGACAATAATCAGTGAACTGCTGATTTCTTATCAGAAACAATGGAGGCCAGAAGACACTGAACTGACATAATTTAAGTGCTGTAGGGAAATAAAAAACTGTTAACCTCTATTCTTTTTTTTTTTTTGAGACAGAGCCTCAAGCTGTCACCCTGGGTAGAGGCTGTGGCATCACAGCTCACAGCAACTTCCAATTCCTGGGCTCAAGCGAGTATCCTGCCTCCACCTCCCAAGTAGTTGGGACTACAGGTGCCCACCACAACGCCCAGCCATTTTTTGGTTGCATTCGTCATTGTTGCTTGGAGGGCCTGGGCTGGATTCGAACCCGCCAGCTCAGGTGTACGTGGCTGGCGCCTTAGCCCGTTGAGCCACAGGTGCCAAGCCTGTTAACCTCTATTCTATATTTAACAAAAATAAACTTTAAGAATGAAGGCAAGAGGGTGGTGCCTCTGCTCAGTGAGTAGGGTGCTGGCCCCATATACCAAGGGTGGTGGGTTTAAACCTGGCCCTGGCCAAACTGCAACAAAAAAATAGCTGGGCGTTGTGGTGGGCACCGGTAGTCCCAGCTGCTCGGGAGGCTGAGGCGAGAGAATCGCCTAAGTCCAGGAGTTTGAGGTTGCTGTGAGGGTGACAAAGTGAGACTCTGTCTCAAAAAAAAAAAAAAAAAAAAAAATGAAGGCAAGATAACTATTTTAACTCCCTTTGTGGAGCAGTAAATAATTTGTAAGGACAACCCAAATACAGTATTGGAACAAACAAACTGGTACTTACTTAATTTCAAAATGAAAATTTCATCAATAAATACCTTATAAATTTATTCTGGAAAATTATTTCTCATAACAAATTGAGACATATTTTCTATGGTTAGATACAAAATAACCACTCCTGAGAAAGAGAAAAAAATATCAGTTTATAAAACGTTTTCGGCATTAAGTGCAAAATTTTGGCATTTAAACTTCTGTCAGCTAAAATGATCTAAGAGGACTAATTCCTTAAGAATTCTAAACAATAGGAGAGTATACAGAGCACAGAATGTAACAGTAAAAATATTGGAAAGGTTTATAAAATGTGCTATATTCTTTCCTTCCTTAAGCGGCATGTAAACAATTGGTTTTTAACTTCTTTTTTTTTGAGACAAAGCCTCAAGCTGTCCCCCTGGGTAGAGTGCTGTGGTATCACAGCTCACAGCAACCTCCAATTCCTAGGCTCAAGTGAGTCTCCTGCCTCTGCCTCCCAAGTAGCTGGGACTATAGGCGTCCGCCACAGCGCCCGCCACAACGCCCAGCCATTTTTTTGGTTGCAGCCATCATTGCTGTTTGGTAGGCCCGGGCTGGATTCGACCACCAGCTCAGGTGTACGTGGCTGGCGCCTTAGCCTGTTGAGCCTATTATCAAGAAATATCACTTCTTGATAATTACCAAGACCGTGAAGAGCACTAAGCACAGGTTAATGGTTCACACCGCAAGCAACGCTTCATACTCAGCATGGTTTATCATGGTGGAAGTGTCAAGGACTGTAAGAATACACAAAGCCAACTGTTTAGTACAAAAAGAAACTATAGTTTCCAGATTAAGAAACAAAAAAAGCAACTGGATTTTTAGGTCTGATGAAAATTTGGACATTTATGAGTTAACTACATAAGAATATTTAAGACTGGAACTCTCTTCACCTATTTATCAACCACCCATCCATCTACCTTCCCCCTGCCTCCCCAGTTTTGAAGAGGAAAAATAAAAACAAATCTGTATCTAGATGCACTGAAGTGAAACTGCAGAACACCAAGGATAAAGAGTCTATCTTTAAAAACAAACACAGAGAGAAGAGCCATAACTTAAAAGGAATAGCAATTTGACTGATGAATTTCTAATTCATCATAATAGATGCCAGAAGAAAACAGAATAATATAGGTTGAGCATCCCTAATTGGAATCCAAAATATCCCCAAACTGGAAACTTCTTGAGTGCTGACATGATGCCACAAGTGGAAAATTCCTCAGAAGTAGTTAATAAAAACCTTATTTCACACACAAAATTATTTAAAATAGAATATAAAATTACCTTCAGGCAATGTGTAGAAGAAATATATGACACATACATGAATTCTGTATTCCGAAGATACGTGCATATTATATATATGCAAATACTACATATTCCAAAATCTGAAAAAATCTGAAATCTCAAACATTTTTGGTCTTAAGATTTCCAGACAAGGGGTGCTCAACCTGTATATACATATTCCCCAAAGGAACAAACATAACTGATCTACTTTAATTTGTAGACCCTTCAACTCAGCAATTCCACTTCCAAAAATTTACTTGAGGCTCGGCCCCTGTGGCTCAAGAGGCTAAGGCGCCAGCCATGTACACCTGAGCTGTGTACGGGCCCGCCAAACAACAATGATGGCTGCAACCAAAAAATGGCCGGACATTGTGGTGGGCGCCTGTAGTCCCAGCTCCTTGGGAGGCAGCGGCAGGAGACTCGCTTGAGCCCAGGAATTGGAGGTTGCTGTGAGCTGTGATGCCACTGCACTCTATCTAGGGTGACAGCTTGAGGCTCTGTCTCAAAAACAAAAAAACCAAAAATTTACTTGAGAAAGCAAATAATCATACAAAGGCATATAGGAAAAAATATCATAATGTCATTTATGATAAAAAAATTTAGAAATGATTTAAATAGAAGCAGATTTTTAAAAAAGTTATGGCATTTTTAATGATGAAAACATACTACTTTAAAAAGTAAAAATAATAAAGATGTTATTTTAGTTTTCGGCCACCACACTGATACAAATGTCATAAATAATGATGAATGAAATAATCTGTATGGCCAGGATATCTGTATAACACTGAAAAAATTTATTACTATATGGTCTTTTGAAATGGCAAGTATATTTTCATAAACTGCTATAAAAAAAGCTATGAAAAAATAAAAGCCTATTTGTAACAAATCAACTATATATATTGTTTTAATACTGAATTCATTTCAGACCAAAACAAAACAAAAATAAACTCCTAAGCTTCACACTACAATAGTCTGCTGTCAAGATTTTCTTTTTGAGGTTACTTATGATTTCAGATGAGGTATGGAAGAGTTTTTTGCTTTAGATCCGTTCTCACCTGCTATGATCTGAATGTATGTCTGTTCCAAATAAGTAAGTTTAAATCCAATTCCTAAAGTGATGGCAATAGGAGGTGGGGCCTTTGGGAGGTGATCAGGTAGGATTATGGAATCTTCATGAATGGAATCAGTGCCCTTACAAAAGAGGATGGAGGGAGCTCACTTGCCCTGTCCAACATGTGAGCACATAGCTAAAATATGCCATCTATGAACCAGGAAGGAGGCCTTCAGCAGACATCACATCTGCTAGCACCTTAATCTTGGACTTCCTAGCTCCCAGAATATAAAAAATAAATTTCTGTTGTTTATAAGCTACCTGGTTTATGGCATTTTGTTACAGTAGCCTGAATGGGCTAAGACATCCCCTTATTTCTGCAGCCTCATTTCACTGCTGCTCATTTCAACAATCCATACCTGGGTGTATAAAATGAAGTTAAGTCTTGATTCCAGTCAACCCTCAATCTTAGTCACAGTGGCACTGTGATATCCTGCTTTTAATATGAACATACTAAGTTTTCTATAAATACTTATTGAATAGCAGTCTCCTATATTTCTATTTGGTAAGGTAGAACTATTAGAAGGTAGAACTAGTTAGAAGGAAATAAGTATTTGGAATTTTCCAGGACATTAGGAAATACCATAATCAAATTAACAAGTACAAGAACAAATTCAACAATTTCAATTTTAAGAAATCTATTTGAAAACTCACTTGGTCATTTATCATTTCCTAATGTGTATTTCAAGGGCAGTTATTGTTACATGAAAAAATAAGTTTTTTTGTGGCAGTATGTTTGAAAATACTGTTACGTAAAAGAGGTTTCTTTACTAATGGATTTTAATATGCACTGTGAATCCTGGGTAGCAGTAGCAGATAAAATACAATAGAACCTCCATACTGGACCACCTCTCTACATTGACCACTTCCTCAAATTGACCTGAATTTTCATAGATAGAAAGTAAAGTACATGTATGTATCAGCGCAGAAGGTCTAGTTCCTTATGCTGACCACCTCCATCTACTCACCAATTTGTTACAACCCTTAGATGGTCAATTTACAGAGGTTCTACTATAGTTCCTAAATTTAACTGGGCATGATCCCATTTATCCATAAATATCTTATGAGGAAATACTGCCATATAAAAAGGTAATCAAAACACTGGTATCTTTTTGTCTTAGGTATTTATCCTAAGGAAATAATTCAACATACATTTAAAACAGTTTTTAAATAGCAAAAACCTAGAAAGAACTAAAAAGTCTAACTTTTGGAAAGCTACTTTGCAAATTGTAATTTATCAATACTTAGCTTTATTGCAGATATTAAACTTATGAAAACCTCAGAAAGTTCAAGTAAATGTTCACATAATATTTAGCAAAAAGAGCAAAAAACACTATGTAAATAATTTTCATTAGGGGAAAAATTACAATCGGAAGCAAAATAAAAAAGTATTTGTATAAGGATGAAGGGATCATGAGAATTTCTGATTTAAAAAAATCCTTAATTAACACCACTTGGTGAGTGCAAAAGAAACAAGCACTTACATGGACTGATAATACAATCTCTACAGATGCCAAATTGCCAATTCATCAAAATTAAACCTGTATGTATTTTTTTACTTCACAATTCTACTTTTATGAATGTTTCAATCTGTCTGGCTGTCAGTATGACATGCTAACGGTTTCTAATATAATTACAATCCTTGTCTTTTCCATGGACTGGCTGACACTATCAGACTGCAATGAGGTATTCTTAAGTAATATTTTCATGGCAGAAAGAAGCATTGAAATGCAGTCAGAATAGCAAGAATAAAATTTAAGTTAAAGCAAGTTTTGAAATCTCTTGACCTGAATGAAGATTTCAAAATTAAATCTCAAATATGAATCACAATGCTTGTCTAAGCACATACACTATTTTAAATATCTTCTACATTATTAATGCAGTATGTAAGTGCCATGTCATGTGCCAGTTAGGTAGGTAATAATTAGTGTACTTAACATTTGATTAAAAGAATTTACAAATGCTGTTAATTTTTTTTTTGATGCTGTTAATTTAACCTAAAGAATTTCACTATTATTTTTATAGCAAATTACTGGAATTATATTTCTTGGAGCATGATGTTACAATTCTATCAAGGCAAAGCAAACTTTCAAAACAAAAAATACATCATACCAAGTTTTTTTTTAATGATAAAATGCAAGAATTAGAGCTATTGTGATTAAAAAAACCTAAAGTTCAAATAATACCTTCATTTAGATAAAAGATAATTATAGGCAATCTTTTGCATAAAAATTTTACCATAAAACAGTTGTAATATGGAATCTATTCACATAGATAATCAGTTATTTGCAAAAGTAATATAACAAATATACCAGGTCTGTCAGCCAAATGCTGCTTATTTTAAGTTAGCTACAATGTTCAGATGTGATGTGATTTAAAAGCTTGAAGTAAAGGATTATGTTACTAAAAACCAGATTTCTCAATTTTATAAGCCTATAATAATTTCCTTCCTAAAGAAAAACAATAAGCATTAACAACTAAAGTAACATAATAATCCACACTACTTCCTCTCAAAGATAAAATTTCCCTTTTTTTTTTTCATTTAATGCATTGCCTCAAGGCCATGAATGCTGACCATTTCTTATGGTTAAAAGGTTTACTAGTTATAAATTCTTTTAAAAGGAATGTGCAAGTCAGCCACACTTGGCAATTTATGTATTGTGGTTTTGTGGTAGGTATTACCATTTTCTAAGGATCAAGAAAAGTACAATAAATCTGAGACAGAATAGTTCCACTTTATCAAAACATACCATTGACTACCTTGTGTATATTTTCTAATTTATATCTCATCATTTTCCAATACATTATGGCTTTAAGATGAAAACAAAGTTATTTTTCAGTGCCCCTTTTCACTGTAATTTTTGGATAGTCAATCCTGTGCATAAATACCATCTGCAAGAGAAAACAAGAACTAAGTATGATAATAAGTCCTATTTATGAGTAAAAGAAAAAGGAAGAGGAGAAAAGAAAGTGAACGTACTTGAAAGAACCAATCTTATGCCAACCATAAACATTCATAATAAACCAATTAATTCAATGATGTAAAAAATGATAATTTGGTTAAATATTAATCATAAATGGCATCTTCATACAAAGATGCAGAAAACTTACAAGAAGTTTCACTGACTGATCCCCATGTAGTTTCAATCCCTTACTTGTCCTCATGTCCTCATGTTTGTTCCTCTTCATCTCACATAATTATTTTCTTTTTCTTTTTTTTCTTTTTCTTTGAGACAGAGCCTCAAGCTGTTGCTCTGGGTGGAGTGCCGTAGCAACACAGCTCACAGCAACCTCCAACTCCTGGGCTCAAACAATTCTCCTGCCTCTGCCTCCTAAGTAGCTGGGACTACAGGCATCTGCCACAACGCCCGGCTATTTTTTGGTTGCAGCCGTCATTGTTGTTTGGCGGGTCGGGCTGGATTTGAACCCGCCAGCTCAGGTGTATGTGGCTGGTGCCTTAGCCACTTGAGCCACAGGTGCCTAGACATAATTATTTTCTTTTTAATGTCATGGCTGGCCAGCTGCTTGTGTGTGTGTGTGTGTTACAGCTTTGGGAGTGTGATAATTAAGTTTATGGGTTAGCCACTGTAAATGGGTATTTGTTACACATAACAGAGTTCTATCTATCCAGCCATACCTCCCTCTTCCCTCCCTCCCTCCATCTATCTATATAAATTAAAATATCTAGAGAAAAGCACGTGTTTAAAGAACATACAGGATGGTCACCCAGTGTGTACTACTAAAAACAACTTCAATGTCCACCAAGGAGGACTAAGTAAGTATTAAAGATTATTGCATAGCTATACAAACGAACATGTAGTTTTTTGTTTATTTTTTTAGGGGAATAAGATAACCAAACAATTATATGGAAAGACCTATAAGACATTACTGACTGAAAAAAATCAAGATAAAAAAATCTATGTATCATATGATACCTTTTGTGTAAAAAAGAAAAAAAAAGACATGCAAAAAAGATATACTTAAAACAGGTATTTTCATATGAATGTATGTGAAAAGTTCTATAATTATATATAGGCATTACAGCAGAACCCGTGTGATTGACCATCTCTCTCCAGAGACTACCTCCTTAAACTGACCTAATTTTCACAGACTGGACATGTACCATATGTATGTATCAGTACAGTAGGCCTGGTTCCTCATGTTGACCAGTTGGTCACAATCCCTTGAGTAGTCAACTTACAGAGGTTCTACTGTATTTTGGAGCGGAGGCTGGGTAGAGGGACACATGGATGGGAGGTGGTCCAAGAAAATCATCTCTGCTATATTTCAATTTTTATATGCATGTTCACATTTTACTTGCATAATTAAACAATTGAATGATTAGAGCAGAATGAATTATTTTCCCTATAAAATTGTTCCCTATGTATTTCCCCTTACATTACTTGTATTCTGACATGTGGCTAGGAAAGTTAAGAGTAGAAAAGAATGAGTTGTTTGAAAGAACTTGTACTTAGCCAATCATAGGCACTTTTTTTTGTTGTTGAGACAGAGATTCACTATGTCACCCTTGGTACAGTGCTGTGGAGTCACAGCTCACAGCAACCTCAAACTCTTGGGCTCAAGCGATTCTCTTGCCTCAGCCTCCCAAGTAACTGGGACTATAGGCACCTGCACAACGCCTGGCTCTTTTTTGCTGCAGTTGTCATTGTTGTTTAGCTAGCCCGGGCTGAGTTCAAACCCACCACCCTCAGTGTATGTGGCTAGCGCTGTAATCACTGTGCTATGGGCACCGAGCCAACAGGCACTTTCAAATAACACAAAGCCTTTGTGTCTATGCTGCAACTGTTAACAATGTACAGGTTAACAGCTGCAGCAAGGACCAATTATCAGAATGACTGAAAGATGTGATTTATGGTCACACTGTAATTTAATGTTACTTATGGGTTTATATGTTTAGATCTATGACTAACCATCTCTAAACTTAAATCTCCTAATTTATAACCCATGCTTAAAACAAAAACAGGTCACTTTTTTTCTACACAAAGGCTAACTCAAGGTAAACAATAACTCAAGGCCTAAAATGATTAAGAAATATTCATACACCAAGGAGATCATTCAAAAAAGAGACAAAGGGGTGATGGAAAAAGAAGTTGGTTTATTATTACTATTAAACTTAAAAGTCTCTAAATAAACACAATACCTTATGAAAAGTTATGATACACAAAGGTATCGTACTATTTTCTCTGAACCTATAGTTTAATCACTTTGCTTCTGCATTTACTATGGGCCAGGTCCTGTGCTAACTGCTTAAAATGTATTATTTCAGTAAGTTTTCACAATATTCTTGTAGTGAGGATTAAATGAGCAGCAGGTAAAACTCTTCACACAATATCTGGAAGTACTACCACTGTCTAACCAGGGGTTCGCCACCCAAAGGCTGAGAACCACTGGAATCTCTAACTTCATTAATTCAACCCTCATTCTACTGCAGTCAGTTCAAAAGACGTACTGACTTATATGCATCAGTGCTAAAAAATCTTAATAAATTCCCATTGCCTATTGAATTATATTAGAACTCCTTCACCTGACATTAAGAACACTTATGACATAGCTCCACCTCCTACCATATCACTCTTTATTCACTATTCTCTAAGCACACTGGACTGCCCACAATTCCTAGAACATATTACATACTTTCATTTCTACAGCTTAGAAATACTCTTGCCATTCTCTTGAAAGAATTCCACCTATTCTTAAGGCTCGGTAGAAATGTTACCTTCTCCACACAGTTGATTTTCTCTAGCACTCTGAAGTATGTCATATGTATCTCTACTAAGAAATTTTCCTTTGGTATTACTTGTCTGTAAGCTCATTGAAAACAAGGTTTGTTCCTTTGTATACCCCAACTGTGCTTTACACAGTTTTACACACAATCTATCCCCAATATGTAGAAAATTTCACAATTAATAGTATTACTGAAAATAATTAATAAGACTTGATATTCATATGCAATCCCCTCTTTAATTTCCCCTTCAATTCACCTAATGTGGTAATGATCCTATCATTAACTCTGCTAGTAGCTCCCTTTCCAGTCCTAACTCAATACTCAGTGAGGCACAATTTCAATACCAACAATGTGGCACTTCATCAGTGACCATGTTGACTAGGTCGCTTGACATTAAATTCATTATGCATTAACACTGCAAGAGGGAACATGAGGAAGGAGTTAGGCACATACTAGAATATTAGTATTATCTTTTAAATTCACAGTTGGGATACAAAATTCCTCTATTCAATTTTGGGTCATCTCTAACCTAGATGAACTGAACTTTAAAATCAAAAGATATGTATGGTTATTTGCCTGTTTAGTAAATAAACTTATCTTTTATGGATTAACTCTGTTTTTAAATCTGTACAAATTGGTAAAAGCAGTAAATGTCCTTAAAAGCTGGCTGATCTCAGCCCTCTAGCCATTCATGAGTAGTTTTCTCTTGGTTAAGATCTAAGGTGTTAGGAAACCTCAGGTTTTTAATTTTGTTGTTATATTCCATAACAAGACTATTTATGACTTCCTTGTCTGGCTTCTGTTGAGCAATCAAGTTAAAAAAATTAGCAAACATCAGTTATACATTTTCATTTAAAATATATATAACTAAGTCCTTCAGGTAAAAGTACTATGATACATTATTTGGTTGTATCCAGAAATATTACTTAGAATTTCTAATTACTGAAGAATATATTAACTCTTTTGTGAAGACATTAGTAGTGTAGAACAGCTGCAAAATCTTAGAAAGGTGAACTTAGTTACATTCATTTAGTTCCCTATACTGACTGTACTATATGCGAACTTTTTAAAAAGGAAGACAGTTTCGTTGTCAATATTTACAAAGAAGACTGGAGTACTTTTTGTACATGTATAGGCTTAAATCAACAGCATTCCAAATTTTCTTAAACTGTTTTTGCATTAGTTTGCTATTGCCAGCAAATAGGTTAAATTAGAAATACTCAGGCAAAAGGTACATTAAACTCAATGCTAGCCGCATGTTACCTAGATGTTAGGGATGTTACCATACTTTAAGCAAGATGACTACAAGTTTTGAAAGTAGAGTTTTGGTTATTATATATTTCATAGTAAGGCAGTTACATAGGCTAAGCTCGACTGGTGCTATGGACTTTTAGCATACCTGGAAATAGAAAAATTCAAATTGTAGCTGTTCTTGGTTGGCCCATTGCCATTTTTGCAGCTTACAAATTTTTAATTAAGTAACTGCAGTGAGCTCATCTCTACTGGATACTTCTTTTCCAGGGCAGGTCCAGGAACTGGGTCTGGAGCCTTGAAAGCAGAAGAGAAACTACAGTAAACTAGAGGTAGGCAGAACAAGAAATGTGACTAGAAAACATTATAAGATCTATCAGCAGTGAGGTAGTCCCCAAAGTCTCTCACATAAAGTATTCTGAAGTGAAAAAGAGTTTCTTAAATTGCAAGTTACAGGAGGATGCTATTTAGTTAAGTCATTCTCTTAGCCTACCCAAGTTTTTTGGGAACTGTCAATTCTAGAAACTCAAACAGTAGCTTTTATGAAATCTCTAATGGCTTTGAGCAACAGACTGTTCAAAAGGAGAACACAGAGTAACTATAACAGAAAGACATAAACAACAACAAAATCCATTTTATTGGCAAAATTGGAATTGTAGTCTTCATTTTCAGGTCGTTTTGCTTTTCCCTTTCACTATCATATTTCCAAACAACTTCTAATTGTTCCCCTAATTTCCTATGATCATTCTCAGGGGGTACTTAAGAAATGCCTTAGATATATCCAAGCAATGAACTGAAATTTCATGTTCCAATTTTTAAAAATACTTGGTAATTCTTAAAGAGGGAGGCAAAGAACAGCTCATAAGATGTGGTTCTTAACCACACTGGAAACTCTTTTTTCCATTACCAAAATAGATTCAATGATTTTAAAAAAAATTTGTTTTTGTAAGGCCTATATAAAAATAAAAACCAGAAACAAACTTGCAACTACAAAGGTTACAGAAATGGTAGGATATTAAAAAAGGTAGATTATATTAATTAGATTACCAGAGTCTGGAAAGGATATTCTTTTTTTTTTTTTTTCTTTTTTTGAGACAGAGCCTCAAGCTGTCACTCTGGATAAAGTGCTGTGGCATCACAGCTCACAGCAACCTCCAATTCCTGGGCTCAAGCGAGTGTCTTGCCTCAGCCTCCCAAGTAGCTGGGACTACAGGCGCCCGCCACAACGCCCGGCCATTTTTTGGTTGCAGCCATCATTGTTGTTTGGCAGGCCTGGGCTGGATTCGAA
>CAUYRH010107266.1:0-12332 GCA_963574655.1 Perodicticus potto | reverse complement strand
CACAGTATGATCAAAATGTTTCTGATTGTATATGAAGCACATTCTGCCCTGTGATTGCACTAATGTACACAATTATGATTGAATAAAATTATTAAAAAAAAAAGAAATAGAAATTATAAAAACATCACATGAAAATTCTGGAGTTGAAAACTATCACAACTTCAGCTTGCAAAAGAGTGAGACCTGGTCACTACTAGAAATAGAAAAATTAGCTGGATGTGGTGGTGTGTTACTCAGAAAGCTGAGGCAGGAGGAAGGCTTGAGCCCAGAAATCTGAAGTTGCTGTGAGCTATCATGACAACACTGCTCTCCAGGCCAAGCAACAGAGAGAGACATTATTAAAAAATAAAATAAAAAAAAAAAGGAAAGAAAAGAAAGAAAAGTGCCATGACTGAAATGAAAAATTCAGTATAGGGAATTCACAAGAAAGTTAAGCTGGCAGAAGGAAGTCTCAATGAACTTGAAGACAGCGTAATAGAGCTCAAGCTACATGAAGAACAGAGAGGAAAAAGAAAGAAGAACGTTGACCTGGACCTTACAGAAATCTGAGCAGCCGTTCAGCATATTGTAATATACTATGTAATGGGAGTACTAGAAAAACAGAAGAGGAAGAAAAAAGGCATGGAAATATCAAATAAACAATGACTGTAAATGTCCAGAATTTGATGGGAAAAATTAACCCATTCATGAAAGATGATTGAGAGTGCAAACAGAATAAACATGAAGAGATTGAAACTTAGAAACATCATAAATAAAAATGTTGACAGAGAGAGACAATGGAAATCTCAAAGACAGCAGGAGAAAACTCATCCTTTACAAGTCAGTGCCAACAGAATGAACAGGTAACTGGTAACTAGGAGCCATGAAGGCGAGGAGGCAGTGGGGTGCAGTTTTCACAGTAAACATAATTACAAATTAAATAGAGCCTGAACATGCACAAAACAAGGGCCACTGGAACTGAAGGGAGATAGAGACATTTCAGCCATAATCCTTGCAGATTTAAATACCCCACTTAAAATAATGGAAAGAACTTGACAGATCAGTGCAAAAGAATAGAAAGTGCAGAAATAAACCTGTACACTTAGGGTTCTCTCCGGAATTCGGTATAACCCCCTTCTTCTGTTGGTTACAGGCTTTTCAGTCTGAATCCCTAACTTTCTAGTTACATTACATTATTAACATAGCTATCAGCTTAAGACTTTGTTCCATCCTCTTTTTAAAACCTTCTGGAATAACACATCTTCCTGCTCCCAAAGAGGATGCGTGTTTGAGGCTCCAGTGATTTGGAGTGCACAGTTTCTCCTTGGAATTGACCATGGATAGAGGAAGAGAGAGGTGTTTATGAACTATCATTGAAAGTGGGTGATCTTCTCATTAATTGTAAATACAAGAGTAATTCCAACATGGAAGTTGGAATATGGATACTCCCACTGTGCTGGTTATTATGACTTGTAGAAACTTGAAAAAAGTCTTTGTGTGGAAGCAGAGAGCTCATGAGGGACCCAGTCCCAGGCAGCACAGTCCCAGGCAGCACAGTCCCACTGGCAGTGCCTCAAGAATCTGTTTATGTTATCTGTCCAATACTCAGTTGACAGAATCAGGCTCATGCTTCCCACGTACATTCCTGCTCACGCCCCATGCTTTGCAGGCACCTGTAAGAGAACACCTTGAACTCATCTACCCTGTCCCTAACCCTTGAACCTTTGACCACAATGAGGCAAATTTACTTTTGCCTCAGAGGAGAGGAGATTAATAGAGTTCCTCACAGAAAAAATAACCTGGGGGGTTCTCAATAGGTTGCTCTCTTTATGTAATCCCACACTGAATTTTGAAAGACAGGTCAAGGTAGTTGACTATTTTATAGTTTTTAAATAGCTGGTAGTTAAATACAAGACCAAGGATAGCATTAGAGAGAAGTGGCCCAGAAAGGTATGTGGAGAGTGAGGGGCTCAAGGTAGAAATACAGGCACTGTAATATTTTAGGGAATGAAGGAAGAAAATGAGCCAATAATGGAAATGAGAAGAGTTTGAGAAAGAGGAAGACCAGGAAAAGTGATGCGAGGGCATCTGGAGTGTAATCCCCTTTCCTGAAGGTGCGTCCAACAATTTCCATTGCTGTGAATAGTCCAAGTCGGCTAGATGTGAAAAGAGGCCAATATTTTTGGCAGTCTGGAGATTATAAATCTGTAGAGCAATTTTAATGACATTGAAGATGTAAAGTATAGTCAATTTCTCAAAAGATCAATACAAATTAGAGGCAGAGATTGTACAGCACTCTTTCAAGGCACTTGGAGGTGAAGGGAAGGTAAGGACAGCTTGAACAATGAAAATAGAAAGGCAAGGGGCAGCACCTGTGGCTCAGTGGGTAGGGCGCTGGCCCCAGATACCAAGAGTGGCAGGTTCAAACCCAGCCCCGGCCAAGCTGCAACCAAAAAATAGCTGGGCGTTGTGGCAGGCACCTGTAGTCCCAGCTACTAGGAGGCTGAGGCAGGAGAAGGGCCTAAGCCTGGGAGTTGGAGGTTGCTGTGAGCTGTATGACCCGGCACTCTACCGAGCGCAATAAAGTGAGACTCTGTCTCTACAAAAAAAAAAAAAAAAAAAAAAAGAAAGGCAAGATTTTGTTTCCCCTGTAAATTCAGGATGGAGGAAACGTTTTGGATGTGTTTTAGGTAAACACCATGGAGCAGTGGGAAGAGAGTTTTTAAAAGTTTGAGAAAAAGGATAGTTTAGGAACCATGAGAAAAATATGAAAGAAAAAAGGGCATGTGGGGTGTGTGGTTAAATATGATCTATAGAAAGAAGAAGGCATCATGCATAGACCAGGAGTCATGATCGGAGAGAATGTGGAGAAAATGGAGTCCTAAGGTCACCGTCCAAGAATGAGGGAAGCAAAATCAGCAGAAGGGCGAAAGGAAAGTACCACATGAGGGAGAAACGTGGCTGAGCAGGAGCAGAACATAACTTCACTGGGATGTCAAGAGACCAGTTACAGTTGAGAGAATGGAAAATGGTAATTTCTGACGGGATGTTAGGGATACTGCATTTCCATTTCTGCTATTAACCTTGACACCTCTCCCACACGGCTCCAAACCTTTGTTCAGATCGTCGCAACTCCGCAACCACATCTGAACATCCACATTAAATATGCAGGTCTGATTTCGAACATTCTAACTTCTTTTTTTCTGTGCCCTTTTATTTTTGTACGATAGTAAATAAGTCCCTAGTATTTTCCACATAGGAAAAGAGGAGGCTTGTTTTTTCCTTGTATAACAGGCTATTTTTTTAACTTCTTTTTTTCTGTGCCCTTTTATTTTTGTACAATAGTAAATAAGTCCCTAGTATTTTCCACATAGGAAAGAGGAGGCTTGTTTTTTCCTGGTATAACAGGCTATTTTTTAACCCCTTTCTTCCAGGGTCCTTCTCAGCCTCACCTTGTAGCTCCTACAGCCCTGCTGGGTTCCACCTGAGATCGGTTCCCATCCCTGCTCCTTAATTCCAGCTTCTCTTGGAATGCACATCTTCGGGGTCTCTTTTTATTTACCCTGCAAATCTAAACTCTTCCAATAATTTCTAGTCTTCCAGAAATGTGTTCACATTCCTTATCTTCTGGGGCCTTCTACACATCACGGTTAAATCTTCACCCCATCATGATCCTACTAGCACTTTAGAGGAAAGAAAAATTAAAAAAAAACACCCCTTAAATAGGTACTACAAAGGAGCCTTTGAAATACAGCCTATTTCATATGCATCTTGTTCTTCTGTTCCACACTAAACACACACACACACACACACACACACACACAATCTTATGCTATTTATAAGGTGGTTCTAGAATATTTATAGCTTTAGCCACTGGCAATCTCAAACCTATTCTTGCCCCACGTCATTGTAAGGAAATTGCACTTGGAAATAGCCTTGTCTTCTCCTTCTTCTGATTCTGGGATAAAATCTTGAATATAAAGTAGAAAGTAATTTTGTGGAGGATTACAGTGCTTTGCTATATCCTTCATGTTCACAGTAATTATGGAAATAAAACTTGCACTAGAAACAAAATATAGAATTGGAGTGAGGAAGTTGTGGAAACGGGTAATGTCCAGTAGCCAGGCAGTTACAGTAGTACAGACAACCTGCGGAGAGGATGCCTGCCCTCTCCTGATGCCCGCCCGCCCCTGGTACAACTTGGCAAACTACCTTGGCTGCCTGAAAAAGTGGATCGCTGTTAATCAAAGGAAATCAGGTCCAACATACGAGTCTTGAAGACACTTCTGAAACATTATAAAGTGTGTCATCTTAGCAGCCAGCTGGAGTGCAACCATTTGGAGCAGATTTATTTATCAGTACGTGCGGAGAGCAAGTTTAAGACTTGCACATTGGAGTTGAATGGAGCATGAAGAAGGGGTAGTGAAGATCACATAAATATTGAACAATGACCTTCCGTTTGGAAGTTGGAGGCAATTCCTCACACCAGCTTTTATGTATTCAGAATTTATTTCACTGGGTTCCAAGGTGCAAGCAGATTGTAATAGGAATAAATAATATCAAGATCCAGAAAACCATAGCGGGGAAGAAAAAAAGGCAGTTACTACCTCCAATCATAAAAGGAGTTACTACCTCCAGTAGATGGAAATTTCAGAATAAAAAGACAGCAATTTCATCTAGCAACAGTAAAGTTTTCAAAGAAAAATAATGCCTTCAAAATATGACCTTCGAAAATTATTTTCTATTTCTAAATGCCTACTGAGTATTTAAATACTAATACAGGGAAAGAGTATGCTCCCAACCAAACCAAGTCCATGCCAATGAGCCATTTGAACAGACCACACAGCTGAGAGGTCTAGAGATAGATTATATTAAAACAATTATCTTGCTAACATTTCCCATGAAGAAACTGAGCACATGTGCATAAACACAGTTGGGAAGTTGGCCTTTACCCTAACAGACTATACTTTAGAAACATTTTCATCTTGTAAATATGCAAAACAGTATCTTCCCTCCAATTACCTCTAGTGTAAAAATTTATATGATAATATAGCTCCTTTTAAATTGCTTTCTGTTCATCAAAATCTCTTAGTATAGAATTCCACTTCTCTAACCTCAGAACAGCACTGCTGAACATCAGACAAGGCAAATATTCTGCCACATAAATCTCTCACTCATCCTGAAAATTACAATAATGACTTTTATATTTTGTTAATAAAAGAGGTACACCTCAAAAACCTGACCATTAATCTGATACTGAATAATAACTGGTTTTAAAATACATACGCTTATGTTTTTAAAAGAATATTATTTACAATTCATTTTTCAAACCTAATTTGGTTTCTCCTCCCTTCATTCAAAACCCGTTAGAGAATTACCAAGCCATGAGAAGAAGACTTAGAAATCATCTAATTTAAGCTTCGCTTTATAGATGAGAATATTGAGGACCAGCGAAGTGGTGTAACTTGAATATAGGGTTAATTTGCTTAAGAAAATTAACACCCTTTCAGTCATCAGTGAAATCTAATGTAAAGACTGGTCTCCAAAGTCTTTGATTTTAATGAGAAAAGATAATAGTCTCTCTTTTTTAGTCAAGGAAATGAGTTTCAGATTTATTTAAATTTTTTTAATAGAGTCTCAAAACTATTAGATTAGTGGTGCCAGACAAAGGGGTAACATTTTCCTATTACTAACACCCCGCTGGGAAACGAACGGTTCATGCCCACACCTGTCTGTGGCTTGTCTCCTCCCACAGATCCAGAGTGGGTAGGCCTTCAGATGGGTTGTCCATTCCCAAACATTCTTCTAGGGGCTCTCTGAGAATCCAAGTCTTCACAAAGCTAGCAATGCTTATTTTTGGCATTTTTAAAAGATTTGCCAATCTTTTATTTATGCTATAGTTTTACTTACATTGCTATATAAAAATCATATAGAAGCACAATACCTTAACTCTTTTACCCCTGCAAGGCCCTTAAATTCTCTGAAACCCATTTCTTTCATTGTTTCTAGGAATTCTCCTTAAATTGCAGTTGTGTTTCATGGACAAAAGTTAACAAGTGCACATTAACTGTGCCTATAGCTCCACAGAACCGCAGATGCCCGCCCATTACTTTCTTTTCAGTATCCCCAATTTTTGACTGGGGCCAGATATTTACTTTTTCAAATGAAAAAAAAAATTCCATGATTCATGACAATGGTTTTGGTCTATCTTTTTCACTAGAACCAAGAAAGAATTCTTGAGAAATCAGAGAGACAAAACATTGCAATGCAAGCCATCTCTATCAGTGGTTCTCAAAAGGGAGTGAATTTTACTGTGAGGGAACATCTGGCAGTTCCTGGAGACATTTTGGTTTGTTACCACCAGGGTGAGAAAGGGCTACAGTCAGTCGTTCAGTGGGCAGAGGTCAGCAAGGCTATTCCACATCCCACAGTGTCCAGGACACGATCCACCAGCAGAGAATCAGCTAGTCCGAGATGTCAGCAATGCCAAGGGACAGAACACTGTGTTAAATCCTTGCTACTTAAAGTGTTGTCCTCATACAGGCAGCTGTGGCCTCTCCTCGGAACTCATTAGAAATTTGTGGACAAGTGCAGATCTACTGAATCAATCTCCATTTAGCAAGATCCCTAGGTGATTCATGGTGGGTAGTCAAGTTTGAGAAGTACTAAATATACAACACTCAGGAAGGAAATCCTTACAGCTTCTAAAAGAGCATCTATCTCAAACATGACCCTCAAAACACTCATGATTAAATAGTAGACTCCCTGTTACAGCATATCTCTAATCCAATATTATCACCAGTTCCAATGGATATTAGTGCTACATATAAAAAAATTTTATTGCTCAGTAAATATGTAAAATTCTATGTTAGGACAAATAAGAATATTAGAACCTCTAAGAGACTAATGCACCTTAAGAATCTCTAAGAAAGGGATGTAGTATGTACCATTTCCCCAAATTATTTAACTCTAGGATGTATTTTTTTTCTCAGAGCATTTAATAAGCCTCAGGTTTCATAGAGCACATTTCCTTTTATCAGCATGAAAACTAAACAGGAAGGGATTAAATCTGAGATCTCTCTCAATAGAGTCTTGAATTAGTTATTACATATGATGCATTTTTGTTTCAACAAAAGACAAAACCCAAGGCCTGCCTTGACAATGAGAGTCTGGCTGGAATCCCATGCAATTTCAACAAGAGAAAACCTTTATCAAGGGTCAACCATACCCAAGTTGAAACTTGCAGGGGAAAATTTCTTACATACAAAAATTCCAGTGAGAAAAATCCATGGGGTACTGTTACATGTTGCAAGAACAAAGCTTAGAACTGGAGACAAATTCCCCTCTCCCAGAATTCATATTAAATAAACACTTTCTTTCCTCATGTTATTGGACCACTTTAGCAATATAACATTTTCTTCAGTATGTGACAGGGTGAAAAAAAAACCACTCAACAAGCAATTCTTGGCAATAATTGCAAAATAGAAAACAACACGTATAAGTAATTCAATGTCATTGGTGACTTTATTAAATACATAATTTATATGGAGTTACAGACTGTTTCTTTTCATCATTAATTGTATTAAGGGTTATTCAGGTTTCACTTAATGAATAGAATGACCTCAGTGCGAACTGTTTTGTAAAACTATGAACATTTCCTTACCAACGAACAATTCCTTTGGGTTGCCACAGAGTGGGTTTGAATATCTGGCCTATGTGTTGCTATGTAGATATCTACAAATTGATGTAGTGCTACACTATCAAGAAGAAAAAGCAGCAAAAAGCTTATCTTTGTAAATGTGATTAATGACTAAGACAACAGAACTGGCATCACACATATCTTGGTTAAAACCTGTAGCCCTAAATCCCTGAAAACAGAAAGGAAAGGGCTTCACTTTCCTCATCAGACATGTCTGTGCAACATGGCATGAGTCACATGACATTCAAGTAAGATGGGAATGGTTTCTCACATCACTCTGTGAGTGGTTACTATTGCTATATTTAAGATTTTCATTGTTAAGGTTGTACCGCTACTCAGATATCCTTTGGTAAAACTCATCCATCTTGTTCTACCAAAATCATTCTCCTGGACAGAGTCCCGTCAACTCTGCTGGCCAATGGGAACGATAAATGCCAGGCCACATTGCATGAAGAGCACACCTTAAAGTACTTGACCTTTACTGAGTGTGTCATCATTCAGGCCAAAAAAAAAAAAAGAAAAGCCAAGGGTTTACCATGAGACACATGACAAGTTCAACATATTGGGAAGAGGTTTCTCATCAGTGGCTCTTCACACGGCCACTCCAGACTCAGAGTACAGGATTTTGAGAAAAGGTGAGTCAATCTTGCTTTTTACGATTCTACATGAAATTATTACATAACTCTGTTCATTTAACAGCTATTAACCTTGTTTTTATAGAAATATCAGATATGGACATTTTAATTTTCTAAGATATTCTGCTCAATGCATGCAATGTGAGAGTTAAACGAATATATTAGAAACATCACTGGTGCAGGAACAAGATAAACCGTACTCTAATCTCAGTTTTACTAGGAGTATTCATTTCCCATCGGAAAAGACATTTAATCTCTTTTACCATCTATTTCCTTTCCTGAACAAGAGTAAGAGGAAATCTCTTTTTGCCTAACCCACAAGGTTACTGAAAGGATTCATTTAGGTAATGTAAAACTATTTATACGTCTAATATTGATAAAGCTGTTCATTGATTCCATTACATGCCCAATGGCCCTTTCTTTATGGTGCAGAACATAATCACAGGCTTCTTCCATTAAGGTTTAGGGTTATTGTTTGTTTTTCTCAGTGAATATTAAATCATATGAGCTTGATAGGTGAAAATAGCAAAACCATTTCTTAAAAGGGAAAAAAGGCCAGGTGCAGTGGCTCACACCTATAATCCAAGAACTCTGAGAGGCAAAGGCAGGAGGGTCACTTGTTCTGAAGAGTATGAGACCAGCCTGAGCAGGAACAAGACTTGTCTCTCCTATAAATTAAAACTTAGCAGAGCATGGGGGCAGGCAGCTGTAGTCCTAGCTACTTGGGAGGCTGAGGTGGGTTGCTTGAGCCCAGGAGTTTGAGGTTGCAGCGAGCTTTGGTGATACACGGCACTTTATCTGGAGTGACACAGAGAGATTCTGTCTCCAAAAGGACAAAAAAGTTTCAAACCAATTTTGTTTACCAAATACATATACTAAAAATTGAGGTGTATCCATTCAATCAAGATGTACTGAGCACCTTTTACATGCCAGGGAGAGCCTAGGTGTTTGGAATATAGCAGTAACAAAATACACAAGGATACCTGGTCTCATGGAACTTAGATTCTTGCAATAAGAAGCAGAAAATAAAGAAAGAATATTAGATAATAAATGAATAAATTATATATTCTGGTGGATGATGGCAATCTTGCATTTTAAACAATATGAGAGTATGAAAGGATTACAGGTTGAAGCAGAAGAGTCACAGTGGGTGTCTCTGAGAAGATGACTTTGAGTAAAGAATTGTGAAAGGTGATGAAGCCAGTGCCTTGGGCGCTGAGGGATGAAGGAGCTGGGCAGAAGGAGGAGGGGAGCAAAGGCCCAGAGGAGGGAGAAAACTAGTGTATTCAGGAGCCGTGGAGCCAGCTGGAGTGAGTGAGGAGGGCTGGGAGGGGAAGGCCAAGTGACAGAAGGCTAGTTGTCACCACCAAGCCTCAAAGAAGGACGAAGAGGGTGCCTACAACGGGGCTTTGGGGACACCGGTCCTACACAAAGGCAATCAGTGTGTGCTTTGTGTGAGCAATTTAATAGAATAATAAGCCAACTGGGATTCAGTCTGCTTCTCTTATCAGTACGTGCCAGCAGTTTTAAGCTACATCAGATAAAATACTCAAACCCTGAATTTTTTGTTGGTCTAAGTTTTAAATAATTGCTCTGGCTACTGTGAAGTTTTTTAATTGCACGTAGTGCAGATAGCTTCCTGCTCTACAGCCAGCCCCTAACACATGCAGACTCATCTACATGCATCTGGGTCAAGAGGAGTATGTGATGGGCCCGAATCATTTGAACTTGGTTTTGGGGCTCTGTGTGTCATCAAGCCTGAGTTACTGCAGAGTCCTGCCTTTCGAGTCACAGCAATGATAGCACAGTGATTATAACTGCGGAGAAATAAATCTTGAGTTGCATTCTATGTAAGCACCTAGCATTTTTATTGTATTTCAAATTGAAAACAGGGAAATGCATTGCAAGTTATAGGGTAAAATGTTTTGTGCATGGACCCATGCAAATTTTAGTTGACATATGAAATACTTTAATTGTTTTCAGCTACACCTTTACAACTGAAAATAGTTACTTTTAAAATTGTTATTCTTCTGATATAATTTATTAAACTGTAATACTATTAACTTATTATTGTGAGAGACCAGAAAGTAATTATATGTTTTTTCCTAATTTATTTCCTAATAAGTACACTAGTTTAATTAAGAAATATTAAGTTAATATTTATTTCCTTTTTTGTAACGTAATATTGTCTGTTTTTAATGCTTTGAATATATATACAAAGTAAAATCAAAGAAAATTTCATTTTTGCCTTGTTCTTTCCTGGTCATCATTATTATTTACTTGATTTCATGATTATTATTGAGAGTATCTTTTTGAAAAAATAAAGATGTTAGAAAATGACCCATTCCAGTTTTAAAATATGTAAGGTAAGCCTATGTTCAGAAGCAAGCCCCGATATTATTTCTTAAATATTCACTGCATACAGTACAATGAAATCACCAAGTCTGGAGGCCAACTTTATTACTCCTGGCTGTTCTCCAGAGTGGAAAGTTTCATTAATAGATGAATCAAAAAATGGATCCATAAGAAAATGTGAAAAAAACCTAGATAATAGTATTTGAAAGGCTGATAGGCCCAATTCATACCATATACAGGACACGGATATCAGGGTTGCATTTTATGTAAGATGGTTCACAAAAAATTAACTTATTTTCTCTCTTTAAACATCCAACAACAGTAATTGTTATTTCCAGCTATCATAATAGTTAAATTATGTTAATATTATGGAGAATATACATTGTTATATTCTTCTGCTTTTATAAAAATATAACAGAAGAGGCATCAATCATGGTTATCCATTATAAAATCACTAAATTGGGTCTTCAAGTATAAAATTAAACATTTGCTGCTTGCTACCTATAAATTGAACTGAGAATAAATACAAAAATAAACTCATTTTAAGGGATACTTTTTATCAAGAAGATAAATGCGAGAAGTAATTTGGTTCAATGGCAGAAACTGAGTCGTTATGTTCTAAACCCATTGAGTAGCAGAATACTAATGAATTTTTAAATATACAATTATAAACTTCTAGCTGTGATGATCCCTTCCATATATTTATTATATTATGAATAACATAAAATTATGTCCTAGAAATTTTGTTCATTTTCACACTATTTAAAAGAACTATGTTAAAGTAATTTTTATAATTACTTACACTGATTTGAACCATACAATAATACTTTAACCAGATATTTGAATATGCCAATAATCATTGCAATCTTTCAATACACTGGAACCCTCCTTTAGTGCAATAATTAAGATAGAGTTAGTAGCACTCCCAAATATCTTTACTGTTTTACTTGCATACTTGTAATTGTTTCCTTTTCAAAAAAAGAGACATATGGGGCGGTGCCTGTGGCTCAAGGGAGTAGGGTGCCAGCCCCATATGCCAGGGGTGGTGGGTTCAAACCCAGCCCTGGCCAGAAACGGCAAAAAAAAAAAAAAAAAGAGAGACATATGATTTCTGGCACACACTGATTATTTAAGTATATTTCCTTACCATGAAAAGTTTAGAAAAAAAAAAATAAAGAAAATAGGAACATTACTAGTGAAAAAAATATAGTAGAAAATTTCACATTTATTATTTTATAAAATTTAATGTTTCATTTTTAAAACAAAAGGGTATCTTATTATTTCTTATAGTTTCAGAAAATTTTAAATTCAAAAACCTATCTTCCACAATCGCTCTTGTCCATACACATGTCCACACGTATAATATGATTATGATGGTTACGTACTACTCCCCTCCATGTACAGGCTGTACACTTTATTTAAGTCAGCAGTGAATTCTCTCTCTTTTGTTTTCTTTTCGGCTCCTTTCTTATCTTCCCTGCTCTTCCTCTTACTCCATCTCCCCACCTTGCCTTTTCCTCCAATTACAGTGGCTAAAATGTTATGTTCCAGCTGCCATGCCCAGTCTTATGTGCGTCACCCCTTTTTCCCTCAACATTCTGAGTAGCCATTACTAGTGTACCCATTTTACAGACAATGAAAATGAGGTTTAGAAAGAAAATGAG
>CAUYRH010107264.1:0-10378 GCA_963574655.1 Perodicticus potto | reverse complement strand
TTTAAAATAATTTGTAAGTCAATCATGTGTTTAAATTATTTTGTTTGTCTTGGAACTTAACATGGAAGATACGTTTTTTAACCTTAAGGTATTAAGATCTTTGAAGTTATTTAGAAGTATCCTTTAGAATGATTATTTTATTGTCTAAAAGATATTGACTTGTCTTGAATTATTGTGCAGACTAGTGAGTCTGTAATATAACTATTACTCACCACCTTTAAGGATCCAGAAGCTGGCTTCTGCATTTGCTCAATTATACTTTTAATGGTAGTATGTTTTTAGGTGAAACAAATTAATGTGTGATTGCTTATAATAAAATGTACTCTATTATGCAATATTTCCATTTTATACAATGCCCATTACTAATACAATGTGGTGTGGGAATTATTTTGTTTGCATACATGAGGTGTGATTTTTGTTTGCAAAGATAGAGCACTGCAAAAGATGTCACAAACCTACCCTCTGGTTCTATCTTCCACCCAAAGAAGTGAGACTTATGAATTATTCAGGTGATTAGTGTTACTTGGAGGGCCTCTTGGTACAGTTTGGAATTGTTTTAAAGTCAGTTTTGAATCTCAGAATAAGGTAAGTAGAGTTTCTAAATAGACACATCCTACTTTAGGCCACAAGTACCCAGCTTACTCACCTATTTTATTCACCATGTCTTTGATCCAGATAAATTTAGGCAGATTTTAAATGTCAAATACAACTTCAACAAACACAAGCACTCCTCAAAGGAGGTTATTTATAAAAAGGCATTCAATGTTCTCTGGCAGCAATGTTCTACAACAATAGTATTGTAATTGTAATGGAACCATAACCTTCTAACAAGACTGCTTTAATATAGATGGTTATTTCTGGTATTTTTCATAAATATTAAAATGAATGAGTTACTTGAACTTACAACTTCATTTTAAAGATAATGAGAACAGATTGATCTATGATTCAGTTAGGAATAAGCCAATCTTTTGAAGCAAGAGAATGGAGTTTTAGGTGTATATTTTTGTTAAGTACTATAAACGTGTAATTTCATAACAGGACTTTGTTTCTCTGTAGTGTTTCTGTATACTGCATTAGTTGGCTGATAATGGCTAGTTTTTATTTATTTATTTTTTGAGACAGAGTCTCAGTTTGTTGTCCTCGGTAGAGTGCTGTGGTGTCATAGCTCACAGCAATGTTAAATTCTTGGGCTTAAGTGATTCACTTGCCTCAGCCTCTCAAGTAGCTGGGACTACAGGCCCCGCTGCAATGCCCAACTATTTTTTTATTCTTTTATTTTTTAAAGAGACAGGGGTCTTGCTCTTGCTCTGGCTGGTCTCGAACTCCTGAGCTCAAGCAATCCACTGGTCTCAGCCTCCCAGGTGCTGGGATTACAGGCGTGAGTCACCACGCCCAGCAATGGCTAGTTTTTAAAAATTCTGCACTTCCCTTTATTAGTGATTTTTCTCCCTGAGATTGACAGCAAATGATATGTAGAATTACAGACTGTTTAGAATGGTAAAACTGTCCTGAGAAACTTTCAAAAACATACATAATAGTTAAAGAGATGGCCATATTCTGTGAGAGAAACTGAGTTGATAATGAAGATCTGATTGTGGTCTGCTTTTCGCAAAAATCTTTTCTTCAGACCATCATTTGCACTATTTAAACAAACAAAATCTTAAAACCTCTTGCTAATATGTTTCAAGAAGAATGATTTATTTTTTTCACTATTTTGCTAAAGTGAAAATTATTTTCAGTTACAAGATGATTTTTTTCTGCCTTCTCAAAAGCAATGTGCTTAAATTTCTTTTCCATAAGAAGTATTAATGATAGTAACCATAATTTGGGATATATTATCCAACATAACAATTAAGTATATGTATTTCTCTTTCTTATTACCTCTCTAATTTGATCTTCTAAGTACATTTATGCATGGGATTAATTTGTTAGATATTTTCATTCTCAATCCTGAATAAGGAAGCAAAATAGAGTTTTATTTTGTTCTTTGGTGGATTAATGTACTGTAATTGTGCAGGTAAAGTTGCTTGTCTCATGTTATAATTTAGTTAGAAAACTGAGGCTGCTTTTTACCTGTCAGTAACTAACATTTGGAAACAAAGGAGCAGGGTAAATGTTTTGTCCTTTTTCAGTAGTTGCAAGATGTAAGTGGGTGATAACTAGCAGGTTAAGAACGTACAATACATTGAGCAAACATAGGTTATGTCACAGGGCTAATTCATTTAGTATAGACAATTTACAGTGTAATTTTAAAATACTTGCCTGAAAATTTTTTTTTTTTTTTTTTGAGACAGAGCCTCAAGCTGTCACCCTGGATAGAGTGCTGTGGCATCACATCTCACAGCAACCTCCAATTCCTGGGCTCAAGCGAGTCTCTTGCCTCTGCCTCCCAAGTAGCTGGGACTGCAGGCGCCTGCCACAACGCCCGGCCACTTTTTGTTTGCAGCCGTTATTGTTGTTTGGTGGGCCCAGGCTGGATTCGGACCCGCCAGCTCAGTTGTTCGTGGCTGGCGCCTTAGCCCGCTGAGCCACAGGCGCCGAGCCACCTGAAAAATTTTATCTTAAAGTCTTATAGAAAACAACATCATGTATTTAAAAGTTGGTCCTTTGGTCTCTATAGCCTAAAATGATGTAATGTATTAATTGCTGAGAGATCTTTTGTGCAAAGAAAAAGTCTTTGTTTTGAATGGGTATAAATACCTTTGAGCAAAATTCATTTGTTTTGTATAGGAAAAAATAATGAAGGTCAGCTAACTCTAGTATCAAGGTGGCCTGATAACAGTGTAGTAGTTTGAAATTTTAGTTATGGAGCCATTTTTTTTCAAATGTTACACTTAAGCCCAGTACACAAAACAGATAAAACATACCTACTTTTGGTTGAGATAGTGATGATGAGCCTGAAACCCTTCTTGCTTGGCAGACTTACTCTCTCCCCAAAAAATTCACTGAAATGTACTGGTGCAGTGAAGAGAGCATGGGCTTTTGATTAAGATAGCTCCACACTTATTAGCAATGTGACCTTGGGAAAGTTACTTAATTTATCAGAGCCAGTTTTCCTCATCTGTAAAATGGGCGTAATAACTACCTCATAGGAGTATTGCAAATCCCTACCTTCCATAAATTCTAAACCTTAATCCTTATTATCTGACTCATTGGTGTCTTTCAAAATGTGAATGTCTCGAATGCTGGATGCTCCTAAGAATATGTACTTCGTAGTAGACTCTGAAGATGATATCGGCATTGTACTTTGATATACTAGGCTATTGCACAATGGGATTTATCTCACTCCACCCCCCCCCCTTTTTTTTTTTTTTGTTTTTGGAGACAAGAGTCTATGTCGCCCTGGCTAGAGTGCTGTGGCGTCACAGCTTGCAACAACCTCAAACTCTTGGGCTTAAGCGATTCTCTTGCCTCAGCCTCCCAAGAAGCTGAGACTATAGGTGCCGAGCCATACCTGGTAATTTTTAACAAAAATTTTAAAGATACTTGTTCATGTTTCTGCCTTTCCAAAATGACTTTTATGTTTATCCATTTTGGCATTAGGGCAAGATAGCAAGCTTTTAAAAAAATACAGGCATACTCATCTACTGTTACTAAGGTATTTATGTCAAATGTGTGCAACTAGTGTGTACACTTAAGTTTTAGAATTTATGGAGGGGATGGAAACTACTGAGGCCTTATTTCTACAAAGAGAACGCTTACAATTATGAAAGGCAGAATAAATTTCTTTCTTTCTTTCTTTTTTTTTTTTGTAGAGAGTTTTACTTTGTCACCCTGGGTAGAGTGCTGTGGCATCACACAGCTCACAGCAGCCTCCAACTCCTGGGCTTAGGCGATTCTCTTGCCTCAGCCTCCTGAGTAGCTGGGACTACAGGCGCTCACCACAATGCCCGGCTATTTTTTGGTTGCAGTTTGGCTGGGGCCTGGTTTGAACCCACCACCCTCAGTATATGGGGCTGGGGCCCTACTGACTGAGCCACGGGCGCCGCCCAGAATAAATTTCTTAATGGAAGATAGCTCATACTCTTGTTATAAATTTGACATGCTTACTAATTTTGGGTAAAACTTCAGGTAATTTATGTAATACCTTATATTACATATGCTATATATAGTGTATAGCTATACACTATTCACACAAAGATCTGTCTAGTATGTTATTTTATTTATCTTTAAGATTTTTGACTGAAACTGAAAGAACTGGGACATTTGTTTTGAGGAATAAAATTAATATTATGAGTAAAGTTTATGTAGGGATTTGATTAGTTTTTAACATCATTAAATTTTTTATCGGGTAGTACAGCATTTAAGTGTTACATAAGAGCCCAGTTTAAAGAGAAGATTAAGAAAACAGCTACTCAGGGTGAACCAGGGAGAGTAGTGTCCTCCTCCTTCACCCTAAATTTAATGTCTAGTTTGAGAATCAGTAATAACATTGATAAGTTTTAGGTTGGGAAGAGAGCTGGTATAACTATACAGTTTACTGAATCCTTAATACAGTTTCCCCTTTTGGGGGTAAAATATAAAGACTTCAATAGCTAATTTGGACTTGAGGAAGGGAGTTAATTTCAGAAGTGATAAAATTTAAGAAAACCTCAAACTGCCCTGTAAAGTTTATTTTTCCTAAGTGCTCTCTTATACATGAATATATTCACATTTCTGGTGTCAATAAGCACCTTCCAACAGATGGCTAAATTTTTTTTTTTAACTTAAATATATGTATTTTATTATTCTTCATTACATTATTCCCCCCCCCCCCCCGAGATGGCTAAATTTTAAGCTGATAGATAGTATACCATGCTTTGTGATGTGTTTTTCTCAATGAAGCAGTAGCTGTACTTTGTTGTAAATCCTTTTGAAACAGGCAGTTCATGCACCCAGTCACATACTCTCCAAAATAGTTTAAATTCCCATGTGCAAATATGCCAGTTCTTGGGGTGGGTGGGCAGAGAGCTGAAGACTCTGCTGTTTGGGATAGATAAGCTGCTTCCTGTGCCTGCATCTTTCCAGTTTGTATGTTAATCCATAATGTTTTGAGAGCAACAGAAAGGTCACATAAATATGAAGTTGTTTTCATATTAATTAAATTTCTAATTCATTACTGTTTACTATTTTCCTGAATTCCTATTCTCTCTTATAAGTTCTTGTTTGTCTCTTCACTGGTGCCAATACTTTTTTTAGTATGTATTACATGAGCATTTACTTAAAAAAAATTAAACTTATATACACACACACATACAAAGGGGCAAATACTGCAAATGTGAAAAATGTGTTAAATAAATATATTTGGAAAAAACCTGCTGTCTGTTTTAGAAGTAACTTCAAGTGCATTCAGTATTAGCTCTATGGTTCATGTTCATGAATGCTTTTCATCACAATGTCAAGGCAGCTTTATATGCTGAATGTGGCCAAAAGAAAGGGGAAAAAACTGTCTTGTCCAGGCTAATGGAAGGGAGCATGTTACAGATTACAAAGAGAGATACTGGGGCCCAGTTGTGATTTTGTACTTGCATCAAGAAGAGTAGCAACACTGACTTGTCAGCCTCCTATCTTCTGTGGTAATGATTTGGTGCTTGATTCCTTTTGCTCTTGGCCTTTAAAAACCTGTAAGTATATCTAAGAAAGCACCACCACTCTACAGCAATGGGTAGAAATGAACTTTGGGTTTCTAATGAAAGGTAAAAAATCTGTTGGCCAGGAAATAATCCCTTTTAAGACAAGATGGGGGAAAAACAAGTTTTGAAGCAATTTAGGTTGCTTCTGCTGTTATTGTTTGAATGTCTCCTCTCTGGGGTGTTGCTAGTGGGACAGTATTGAGGTGGGAGCCTTAACAGGTGATTGGGCCATGAGGGCTTCTCCCTCATAAGTGGGATTCAGATCAGCCCTTCTGAGAGCATTTGGCCTAATTGCCCTTCCACCTTCTACCATGTAAGGACAGTGTGCCTTCCCTACGGAAGATGTAACTCAACAAACACCTGAATTTGCTGGCGCCTTGGACTTCCCAGCCTTGGGAACTGAGAAATTTCTGTTCTTATAATATAATTACCTGGTTTCAGGTATTCTTTTAGCTACCCATAATGTGAACTGTAGGGACAGACAAAAGTGGTTTGGGCTTTCTCACTCATGGCCTTGCATGGGACAAGATAAAGTTGTCTAGGCTTTCTTACCCATGGGAAAGTGCCATGGGTTCCTAGAGAGCCATAACTGTGTACAGTGAACTCATGCTTATCTCATGCTGCTTTGTGTGCTGCCATTATTGTTCCCTTGGGTATAAATGTGTGTAAGACTTGTATGTGATGATTGTGGATAACAGAACGTAGACTTTCTATGCAATTCAGCTCCCCCGATGCCAGGAGTTGAATAAGGGCGGACTTCCCATGCTTCCCGCCCATAAGCTGAATAAAGCCATGTGCACCTGCCTTCCATGCCTGAGTTTCTGTCCCATCAGTCTGAATCAGAACACTGGCATTACAGGAACCTATTATAATGAATACTTCACATTGCAACATTCTTCTTGTTTTCCACCCTGGGTTGAGTGCCATGGTGTCATAGTTCACAACAACCTCAAACTCTTGGGCTTGAGCAATTCTCTTGCCTCAGCCTCCCAAGTAGCTGGGACTATATGTGTGTACCACTATGCCCAGCTAGTTTTTCTATTTTTAGTACAGAGGGGGTCTTACTCTTGCTGGGGCTGGTCTTGAATTCCTGAGCTCAAGCAATCCTTGGTCTCTTACAGGGGTGAGCGCCAGGCTGGCTGATACAGCAACATTCCTTTCCAAAGAAGCACATGTTACAGGAGCAGTCAAGAAGTGCTCTATAGTTATTCTTGGTAGCCTAGCTGTAACCCACTTGGTCTGCTGTGCAAGAGAGTAGGAAAGGAGAAATCCTTTCAGAAATGAATCGTGCCCATTTCTTGGGCCAAGTAGGGACAAAGCCATTGTGATTTTTCTTGATGAATTTATGAAAATTTGAGAGCCTTGTCTTTTTAGGCTTAGCTTACGTTTGGATTCAACTAAGTTCATACATCTGACTTACAAAACTGGTATAACAGTTTGTAAATAAGTGAGGAAACAGTCATGGAGTAGCATACTCAGGGTTGGCCATGATCACTGCAATTTGCTCTCCGTAGAAGCCCAGCTTAGTGTATGATGAGGAAGATGAATTTATTCTCACAGACTGCAATCCTATGCCAGATACTGTGCTGTGCACTGAAGATACACATGTGAACAAGGCAAAAGCATAATTTTTCCTGTAGGCTTAAGCCATGTGTGCATTGAATGACACAGAACTAAGAGTCTGAGGCATCATTTCAGTTTTAGGGGTGACTTTCTTGTGTGGAAGCAATAGTAGAAGCTACTTTCTCCCTTGGGAAGTGTTTAGCTGAGCAGTGCCTAGATTTCTTCTTAGTGTTTCCTTTTAAATGTTTCTAACTGGTATCTTTTTTAATAACTTGAAACACAAATACCAGCCTGTTTCCCACTCAGTTTTCTTCAGGGCACTGTGCATGCTCTAAGTTTAGTCTGCAGGTGTGTATATATAATCCCTGCCTACATGCTTAGGAAATGAGTTGGTAAAAAGATTTGATGCAAAAGCATACTCACTGTTTGTTTGTTCCCCAAACAACCTGGGCATGTTTGGTGCTAACACTGACTTTTATCATAATGTTTTTCCACCTGAAGCCCTGGAGGACCTTATTACTTGGCATTGAGCTACCACAGAGGTCACTAACATGCACAATTGGTCTATTTATACCTGATTCTTTCACCATCACTATGTCTTGATGTTTCCTATTTAGGAAAACTTTTACCTGCTTATATATTACATTTTGCTATGGTATTTTCCATTAAAGATCTCAATAGTATTTTACTTTACTCCATTTTAGGGTTCCCTTGGTATAATTAAAAATTAGGAGAAGAGTTTCCCAAGAGTAGCAATTGTTATTTTTCATTAGTAATGGTTTTATTGTAAAAGTCTTGTTTATGTTTCCACCCAGATGTCTCAGTGGTACTGCAAAGTGAGTATGTCTTCAATTGAATCTTCTCCAAGGCCCTCCTCAACCTGGTCTGCTTCCACTGTTCCCAGTTTCAGTAAATGGCCGTAGGTCACCATACCATTGCCATTTACTATTGCATGGGATAGAAAATGAGAAGTAACTTTTGATTTTTTTTTCACACTACAGATTTATCACTTCCCAAATCCTACAGATTTTACTTTCTGTTATCTCTTTAAGTGTGTTAACTTATTTCTATCCGCTCTATTAATACCCTAATTAATTTTAACTAGGGTAAGAATACAAAAGATTAGTTCCCTACAGAACAATTTGATAAGCTATGTAGGAACTGACGCTGGAGTTTGGGGGACTCTAAAGTGTCATGGGTGTGATTTCAAACTATATGACATCAGTGGGGAGGGAGAAAAGCTACTTGAGCATTGTCCTACTTCTGTTCATCTTTGTTTCTATGTTTGCCAGTTAAGATGACTGTATGTGTATTTTAATTTTTTGAAAAACTAGTGTGACAGGAGAGGGTAAAAATGCTTAGATGCCCAAAATGTGCGATTAAAAGAGTTCAAAGGGAGCAAGGAGATTTCGTGTTTTAAACACTTTGACCATGTTTCTCACTGCTGTTACTCTGGAAACCAGAGCCTTAATTCTGTCAATGCAAAACAACTATCCAACTGATGTTCAAACATCCTATCGAAGGCTTTTGTCCAGGAACGGTTCGTGACCCTAAGAAATATGACGACTGAATAAAGTTTTCTGCCCTTCTGAAACGCTAAGATTCCACCGGTGATCGTTATTGGCATTAAATCTCCGCCTTAACACGAAATGACCCCCGGCTGCAGTGGCGGGGTGGAGGTGGGGGCTCCTGCTTCAGCGCTAACGAGCTGATTGCAATCTTCACTGACGGTAGGCTTTACGCAAGAAGACCGAACAATTTTACCCGAATTGGTACGTCCTGACGTGCATTCCTCCTTCCTTGCCTCTGGCAAAAACAAAAAGCAAAACTGGATCCCGGAATGCCTTCGTTTGTGCTCTGGGGAACGGCGTTTAATTATTCAAGGACGATGGCATCTAAATGTCAAGGACCGGGCGACTTACGCAATAAGGGAACTCAGAGATTTTGATTACCCAATTTCCCCCTGAGTTTGGTTTTTTACAAAAAACAACCAAAGCAACAACAAAATCGGGATAGGGCGACTGCAACAACTTAATTAAAGAGACCCTGTTCCCACCTCGCGACACCTTGGGTCCGGAGCCGCACAAGCCCGCCCCGTGGGCAAACCCCGGCGCCTGCGCACTGGCCCCGCCGGCGGCCGAAAGCCTGGGACCAAACACTTCCGGATTCCGTTGTCTACGACCCGATTAGACATTCTCTACGGTTACTGAACCGATGCTGTGACTTAAAACTTGGAAGTTAGGAGAGGTGGTTTCTTGGCTTCGCCCTCTGCCGCCGACACGGCTGAAGACAGCTCTGGTTGAGGGTTGCTAAGGCTCGGCGGGGGGGGGGGTGTCTTGCGTTTCCATGACGACAAAAAAGGCGTTCCGGGAAAAGGCGAGGTGACCAGAGGAAACGTGGCGCGAAACCCAATTTGCCGGACAGAGGCCCGCAGGGGTCGGTTTCCCGTCACTTTTAATGAGAAATGGCTTGAGCCCTGCGTAACTCCTGAGTTCACGGAATTGGCGCGGCTTCAGGGGAGGCGGGAGCCCCGGGCCACCGGCCGAGAGCGACAGACCACCGCGCGGGGGAGCCGCGCGCACCCGCGGAGAGCGACCGACCGACGCCACCGGGCGGGAGACCCGGGCCCACCGGCCGAGAGCGACCGACGGACCACCGGGCGGGGGACCCGGGCCCACCGGCTGAGAGCGACCGACTGACCACCGGGCGGGGGACCCGGGCCCACCGGCCGAGAGCGACCGACTGACCACCGGGCGGGGGACCCGGGCCACCGGCCGAGAGCGACCGACCGACTCCACCGGGCGGGAGCCCCGTCCCACCGGCCGAGAGCGACCGACCGACTGACCACCGGGCGGGAGCCCCGGGCCACCGGCCGAGAGCGACCGACCGACTCCACCGGGCGGGAGCCCCGTCCCACCGGCCGAGAGCGACCGACCGACTCCACCGAGCGGGGGACCCGGGCCCACCGGCCGAGAGCGACCGACCGACCACCGGGCGGGGGACCCGGGCCCACAGCGGGAGAGCGACCGCGCGAGACCACCGGGCGGGGGACGCGGGCCCAGCGGGCGAGCGCGAGACAGTCTCCAACGGGCGGGGGACCCGGGCCCACCGGCCGAGAGCGACCGACCGACTCCACCGGGCGGGGGACCCGGGCCCACCGGCCGAGAGCGACCGACCGACCACCGGGCGGGGGACCCGGGCCC
>CAUYRH010107263.1:0-98034 GCA_963574655.1 Perodicticus potto | reverse complement strand
ACGCTGTCTCCCTGTGTCCCCAAGGGGAAGTTCCTGGGTAGATCCCACCTGCCAGAGATGCCTGAAGTCCTCTCTCCCCAGTCTCACCGTGCCCAGCCGCAAGGAAGCTGTTACTCGGCTGCCATCTTGCTCCGCCTCCTCAGTGACTTTTCTGTTGTTGTTTCAGTATCATCTAAATGCTTCATTAGGTTGTTTATTTGAAGCTTTTCTTCTCTTTTGATGTATTCGCTTACTGCTAAAACCTTCCCTGTTAGTATTGATTTTTCTGTATTCCATTGGTTTGGATATGTTGTATTTTCATTTTCATTTGTTTTCAGAAATTTTAAAATTTCCTCCTTAATCTCTTCATCAAGCCACTAGTCATTCAGGAGCCTATTATTTAATTTCCAGTTGTTTGTATCATATTCAGTGTTCCTCTTACTACTGATTTCTAATTTTATTGCATTGTGGTCAGACAGCATAATATATTTTGTATTTTTTTGGAATATTTTAAGATTTGTTTTGTGGCCTAACATATAGTCTTTCCTTGAAAATCATTCATGAGTTGCATTCTGTAGCTGTTGAAGGAAATGTTCTGTAAATGTCTATTAAGATAATTTGGTCAATACTACAGAAATGTTAAATGTTTCTTTGTTGATTTTCTTTCTGGATGATCTTTCCAATACTGAAAGTGGGAGCATTTAAGTCTCCCACTCTTATGGTGTTGAAGGCTATCTCTCTCTTTAACTACAATAATATTTTCTTTATGTATCTGGGTGCTTCAGTGTTCAATGCATATATATTTAGAATTTCTGTATTATCTTAATGAATTGGCCCCTTTTTATTATAAAATGACTTTTTTTGTCTCTGAATCTCTTTGGTTTGATGGAAATATAGCTATACTAGCTCTATTATGGTTTACATTTGCATATGGTCTTTTATCCCTTTATTTTTGATCCATATGTGCCTTTATATATGAAGTGGATTTCTTACAGATAATATATAGTTGAGTCTAGTTTTTTATTCATTCAGTCACTCTATGTAGAGAGTTGATTACAGAGTTTAGTCCATTACACATTCAAGGTTATTATTGATAGGTAATGACTTACTACTTTCAAGTTGTTATTTGATTTCTGATCGTCTCATACAGGAGCTCTGCACTTTAACTCCATCCTCCAAGCCACCCCTGCTTTCTGAGTTTTTGTTGTTTCCCTTTATTCCTTTTATACTATCTTTCCCTTAAAAATGTGGTGTAGTTATTATTTTTGATAAGTTTTACTTTCTCTTTGTACTCAGGATATAAGTGGTATTTTTACATTACACTGCAATTACAGCAATAGAGTATTCTGTATTTGTCTACTTAATGTTATCAGTGAGTTTTATGTCTTTAGATGATTTTTTCTGATTTCATTAATATCGCTTTTTTTCATGTAGAATAATTCCTTTTAGCATTTATTGTAGAGTAGGTCTAGTGTTAATGAAAATCCTCAGCTTTTGTTTGTCTGGGAAAGGCCTTTTTATAATTCATGTTTAAAAGATATTTTTGCAGGATATATAATTTCAGGTAAAGTTTTCTTCCTTCAACACTTTGCATGTCATTTCACTGTCTTCCAATCTTTAAGGTTTTCATGAGAAATCTGCTGCCTGATGTGTTGTAGATTACCCTATTAGATTTTTTTGTCTTGCTTTTCTTATGACTTTATCTGTAACCTGTGAGAATCTGATTACTAATGCTTTCTGGTAGACTTTTTTTTTTTTTTTTTTTTTTTTTTATTAAATCTGCTTGATGTTTCATGACCTTATTGTACTTGGAAGTGGATATTTCTTTCTAGGTTAGGACGTTCTCTATTATTATTTCTTTGAATAAATTTTCCATTCAAATCTCTTTCCCCTTCTACCATATCTTTAAAGCCAATACTCTTAGATTTTTCCCTTTTGAGTCTACTTTCTAGATCTTTCAGGCATGCTTCATTCTTTTTTCATTTATTTTCTCTTTTTACTTCTAATTGTGTCTTTTTAAAGAGCCTGTCTTCAAGTTCACTAATTCATCTTCTGCTCATTCATTTATACTGTTGAGAGGCTCTGAGGTATTTTGTAGTTGTGATTTGAATTTGTCAGCTCCAGAATTTCTGCTTACTTTTTATTGTAGTATTTTAATCTCTTTGTTAAATGTCTCTGGTACATTACTGAATTCCTTCTCTTTAATTTCACTGAGATTATTTTGAACAGTTATTTTGAATTTTTGTCTGAAAAATTATATCTATTCATCACTGTGGGTCTGGTTCTAATTTTTGTCATTTGGGGAGGCCATGTTCTATTGAATATTCTTGATGCTTGTAGATCTTTGTCAATGTCTGAGCATTGGGAGTTGGGTGTTTATTCTAATTTTCACAGTGGGCTAATTTAAAGCCACCCTTCTTTTGAAGGTTTTCACTTCAAAGGAAATTGAGTGTTGTGTTCTAAACATTTGGCCACTATAGCTATATCAGAAGTGTCCTAAGCCAATAATGATATGACTCTTGTAGACTCCTAGTGGTATTGTGTTGGTGAACTTGGCTGAGATGTTGGAGAGTTCCCTAGATTTCCAGGCAAAACCTCTCACCTTGTTCTTCACTCTCCTTTCTGGGCTATTGGAGTTGGAAGAGGAGCACTGTAGGCACTCTATTATGGCCACCACTGTAGGCACTCTTATCATAGTCACCACATCTGGGACTGTGCCTATTAATGCCTGAAGCTAATCCAATCTTTCTTTCTTTATTTTTTTTTACTATATACTTCTATTTATTTAAAATTCTAGAAAATGAAATTAATCTATATAAACAGAAAGCAGATCACAGGTACTGTGATTGCTTTACTAATTTTTGCTTCTTTGGGAGGTGCTTTGTTTGTTGCATAGTTATTGAATTTGATATTTCTGCAGAGAAATGATCACTGGAAGGTTCTATTTTGCCATAGTTTTTAAATACACTTCCCTAGAAGGACGACTTTCAATAAAATAGAATTCAGTAGGCCTTTAAATAGTGTGTTAGGCAGAATATTAAAATGAACCCCCAGGATTTCTCATACTGGTCCTAAAGTATGTTAATATCAACTCTGCCCCCTGTTGTTACTCTGTGAGTTTTATTTTTTTATTGCCTGGCAAAATCATTTTGCAGCTGTAATTAAGGTTACTAATCAGTTGACCTTAAGATAGGTAAATTATCAGAGTGGGCCAAGCTTAACTACAGGAGCTCTTTAAAAGCATAGAATTTTTTCCAACTCATAGCCCAAGAGGAAGGCAGATAGATTAAAGTGTAAAAACAACTCTACATGATGGTTGCAATATTGTAAAAGGGTCTGTGAAAAGTTCCATGGCAGAGTATTGTGAGCAGCCTCTAGGTGCTAAAAGTTAGTTAATAGTGAGGAAAAGAGGACTTTATTCCTACAGTTAGAGAGAACTGAATTCTACCAACAAAGTAAATGTGTTTGGAAGTGAATTTTTCACTAGATCCTCACTTGTAAAGTCAGCCTTCTCACACTTTGAGTGTGAGGTCTCAAGCCAAGAACTGAGTTTAGCCAGGCTACTCTTCTGACACACACAAATACATAGCCGTATGCTCGAGGAACATAGGGAGAAATAAATAGCTGTTGTTTTAAGCCACTAAGCTTGTCTTAATTTGTTATGCAGCAATAGAAAGCCAGTGCAGTTACTAAAAAAGAATACGGAAATTGAACTGATTTTGGAAAAGCAGCATTTTTCATACAACAAAAGTTAGATGGACCACTTATTTTGGCAAATGTGTATATGTAGAGCTGATGAAAAGGACCAGTGTAATGAACTATAGATGTATAATTAGGCAGCAATGGAAATCACCATTCTATTGAAAAAAATTTCCACAAAATCAAGAGTTATTCACCATCTGAGAAGACCTTGACCTTTTGACTATGAGCTGCTGAACCATTTTTCATGAGATTTGTTCCCTCATTGAAGTTTCTTTTTTCTATATCTTTCAAATGTGGAATACCGTGCTCTAATCTAAATCATAATTATGGTTAGTTGTGAATCTAAAGTTTGAACAAGCTTTTATATGAAATACTTCTTTTCTCCGAAACATCTCTTTCACATGAAGTATCTTTTATTTAAAACAAAAGTACTATTTAAAGTTACACAATTGACCATTTTTAGAGCTAAGCCAAAAATAACTGGACTAGATAAATAAATAAATAAAATTCTATTTGCAATCTTAATTAACGCCTGGAGTAAACATGATAAACAAAAAGGCAGATTAGGTGCTATACTCAAAATGCCATACTTTTGAATGGAATAAAAAGTATCCAGTATACTCAGCCCTACTATGAAACTAATTTATAGCTTTCACATGAAAGCTATAACCCAATTGCAGCACAAAAATATAAGGAAAGGGGCAAGGGAGGGGAGGGGAGGGGGAAGGATGTATGGAGGGAGGGTAATTGGTGGGACCACACCTATGGTGCATCTTAGAAGGGTACAGGTGAAACTTACTAAATATAGAATATAAATGTCTGAATACAATAACTAAGAAAATGCCATTAAAGCTATGTTAACCTGCTTGATGAAAATATTTCAAATTGTATATAAAACCAGCACATTGTACCCACAATTACATTAATGTACACAGCTATGATTTAATTAAAAAAAAATTCCATACGTTTGAGGGACTTTACCTTACAAATGCAATCAATTGGTTCTTTATATCCTCAATATTTCTGGTTCTTTGTATCCTCAATGAATCCCCAACAATTAAAAAAAAATCCATACTTTTCTATATTTGAGACAAATGTGAGATAGCTCACAATATCTACGGTTAATACATTAATGTAAAATATTTGTTATTAAATACCTGTTATCAGTGGACGTTTTTCATTGGTACATCTTCAAAATGGAATTATGCTCTATATACTCATTGTTTCATAACTTGTTTTTTATAATAACACATACTGAGCCTCTCTTGCTATTGCTAAATATTACTATTACAGCATTACTTTTATATTTGTATTGTGTTCTGTGAGTTTGTGTTCTGTTGAATATATCTCCTACTCTTCACTGAACTGATCTCCTGTTATTAGGTATTAATCTTTTTTTCCTATTTTCTTGGTGATTCTGGACAATTCTATGCTATTTGTCTTTTTAGCCAAATCATTTCATATATGTTTAATTGCAGTAGAACCTCTGTAATTTGACCACCCTAGGTACTAAAACAAATTGGTCAACATAAAGAACTAGGCCTACTGCACTGTTATGTACATGTTGTACATGACCTCTCTATGAAAATTAGGCTGACTTAAAAATTAAAGGAAAGAAAAAAAAAAAGAAACAAAAAGAAAACTTGGCAGTTCAAGGATTAAGGAGGTAGCCAATGTACTAACGTAGTCAACTATGGCAATTCTACTGTGCTTGTTTTAGATGAATACCTAGGAATGGACTTACCTGTTCAAAATGCTAACATTTAGTTTAAAGTTTTCACTAGGTGAGCTTAAATTGTCTTCTGGCAAGGCTGTTTATATTTACAATTATGATAGTCTTGGGTACATAAATATTTGACATATAAATTTCTGACCTCATATTTTTGTTTACTGAATCAGGAGAATAGTCCATTAATTCTTATGTTGCTTAGTCTTATTACCCATTTATATCCCTTATTCTTGACAACTTATGGGTCCTTAATAATATTGTTAAATGATGGCAATAATTATAAAAATACAAGTATAAAAAAATCCATTGTCTTAGCTATAGGAAATCATCTGCACAGAAGTTTTGACGAAGGTTATTTTGGATGTGGAATATGGTTATAAAGAGAGGAATGAAGGGTAATGGAAGTAATGTGATATTTAAAATTTCTTCTTAAACCATTTCTATTGCTTACATTTTTTTCATAAGTTAAATTAAAAAGTTATCCTTGAGGGAAATGTTATGGCTATGGAAAAGAAAGGAAAGGTAATAACATTTCATTGTATGGAAAACATGATACCAGAAGTCAACATGTATAATCTCATTTTAATTTCCACTGACCATTTGAAATGGGTGTTATTCTTCCCTATTTTGAAGAAGAGAAGGCTGTGACTTTGCAAGGTGAAATGACTTCTCCTAGGCCAAATAGCTGTGCAGTAAGGAAACTGGAAGTGAACTCAGTTTGGCCTCATCTAGACTAATTTGCTGTGGATCTGGGAATTTGATACAGAAATCTATGCTTATTCCTCTGTGCTAACCTATTAGAAGTGCAGTGAGCTGCCTTCTGAGATCTGGATTTCTGTGTAAAGAAAAGGGATCTGTTGGCTCCTTTGTAGGATTTCAGTTCTTAAGTTAATGAGTTCCAGTGTCTGGGAGAACCAACTTCCCATAAGCTCACACAATGGGAGTCAGTGATTTCTGATTCTGTATACCACGTACTGTTTCTTATCAGTTCTCTTGGAATCAGCCCTGTGGTTTCATTTCATAGTGACAAGGACAAATTCCAAAATCTGATATCCAGCGAGTGAATGGGAAAGAAAAAAAAGAATGGTAGTGAATTCTGATATATAGTGGCTGCTGCCTTTCAAGTATTCTAGTGGGTCCTCCAACCACATTTATATAAACTTGTACAGTGGCTTACCCTCATGGCTGGCAAGTTGGTGTTGGCGGCTGGTGGGATACCTTATTTCCTCTCAAGAGCCTTTTTATACCACCTCTTAAATGTCCTGATGACATGGCACCTGGTTTCCCTGTAATCAAACAGTTCAGGCAAGCAAAATAGAAGCTTTCATGTCTTCTATGAGCAAACCTCTGAAATCTTTTACAATATCCTATTGGTTACATTTGTCATTCATATATAATTTGGGAGGGTACCAGACACAGGGATCATTGAGGGCCATAGTAGGCATCACTGTTGCTGTATTACAAATGACAGAATAGCATCAAGTTGCCATAATCACAGACAATTTTAGTGCAGTGTTTTCATGACTTGGACAATTTACCTCCAAAGATGATTATTTTCCTATTAGAAATTTTATTTTACCTTCCATATGACTTAAAGAATATGTGGATTGACTGTAATTTATCTTATTTTGTAGGTGATAAACTGAGAACCCAACTGGTTAAATGGTTTGCCCAAGGTTATCCAAGTTATGACACACTGTTGTCACGGATGACAAACCATATATATATATATATATACCTTAAGAAGTTTAGACATACCTTTATGGACTATTAAAAATAAGATCCGTTTGGCTAGGAAAGTTAAAATTCCCTATGAGTTATTTAGGTTCATACTATAGCTGGGGTCCTCACTGTAGTTAATCATAGTTTTTACACAAATAGCTCAAGAGGATCCTTCAAGCTTAATTATAATCTTACGTCTCTTTATAACAGTATCAGAAAGCATTATTATTATATACTTCATATGTCTATTAAACTGACAGATTTTATTTGATTTTTATTTTTTAATTGTTTTTTTATTAAATCATAACTTTGTACATTGATGCATTTATGGGGTTCAGGGTACTGCTTCAATATACAATGTGAAATGCTTACATTGAACTAGGCCTCACATCCATCACAATTATACTCATTTCTTAATACTTTTGAAATTTGGGGGGACCTCACCTAATGTGCATGATACAATGGTACATTTCAAAACTGACAGATTTTAATCTCAACCTTGAGGTATGCTTCATAAACTTCAGTGTGGTAGTACACTGTAACAATTTTTGGATATGATGGGATTGCAAGAAAAAATGTCATAGCCTTTACTGAGAGGCTGTAGAATCTTCCTTGTATTTTTTGGACCACTGAATTGTTAATCACATTTTTAAGAATATGGAAACATGTTTGAATCACAAATATACCATTTCCTAAACTGTTTATATTCTTTCTTTATTCTTTTTTTTTTCAGTTTTTGGCCAGGCCTGGGTTTGAACCCACCACATCGGGTATATAGGGCCAGCGCCCTACTCCTTTGAGCCACGGGTGCCGCCCCTGTTTATATTCTTTAACTGTAATGGAGTGTTAAAGCTCATTTGTTAGTAATAGTACTACAGGACAGGCATGGTGGCTCATGGCTGTAGTTGTAGCACTTTGGGAGGCTGAGTTGGAAGGATCCCATGAGCTCAGGAGTTTGAGACCAGCCTGAGAAAGAGTGAAACACTGTCTCCATTAAAAATTAAAAAATCAGCAGGGTGTCATGGTTGGTGCCTGTAGTAGTTCTAGCTACTCAGGTAGTTGAGGCGGGAGGGTCGCTTGAACCCAGCCAGGAGTTTGATGTTTTTGTGAGGTAAGTTGAGGCTATGGTACTGTAACCTGGGCAACAGAGAAGACTCTATCTCAAAATATATATACATACATATATATATTACAAATAATAATATTAATAGGACCACGTACAACTTTTATAACAATCATTTGTGCTTGAGTGTGTCCTAAATATTTTCTATAGCACTGAAGGACCCATGTGAATGTACACTACCTCAATAGTGGTAGACAAAACATGCTTAGAATTGTGACCACAAGGGTAAACCAAATAAGGTGGTTTAATTCTGTTGCCAGTTATGTGATTCAATTTTAGACTAATTGACATAGAAGACATCTGCAGTAAGGATTTAGCTAATGTTTTTCTTCATTAATTACAATCAGCGCTTTGCAAACCCTGCTACTTGCTGAAATCTGCTGTTTCTATGTAGCCATCAGAGAGGAAAGCACTGACGCTTTATAAAGACAAAGAAGAAGGATGGGAAACTCCCGCATCCCTGAACACATCACAGAACCTCTGAATTTAACCACCCCTGGAGTTGGCCTACTGTGAAATGAAAGACCTGGAAGATAAGGAGTTTGTGTGTCTGAGATGCTGAGCCCCAAAGGTCTTGTTTTGCCTTAGCCCTGAATTTCTGTAAGTTCAGAAAGGGAGGTAAAATTGATACCTGCTTTTATTGCAGAACCATTGTAAAATGGTCCCCAAATGGTCTTGACACAAAAAAGGCCAAACATTTGAGAAGTTTAATGTGGACTCTATCAATAGAATGCTGTCAATAAAACCATAAATCCAAACTCTTTCCTGAGAAATATGAATATGAGGCTCAAGGTTGCTATCTCTAAGGAAACCCAACATTGCCCTTTATTATTACCAGAGAGCCTGATACCCATCCCAAATTTGGGAGAACTGGCGCCCCAGGTGACTATTAAGGTCATGAAAAAATGTCCCATTCTGGTTCATGTCTCCATTAGTGTATGCTTTTCTGTTTCTTTGTGACCCAAAGGGACTTGTGTTGTAATAAAATGCAGAAAATCCATCTGGTTATAATAGAAATAGCTGACATTTATTGAACAAAGGTCACTGTTTGCTAGGTTTTTATGCATTTAACTCAGAAATCCTTACAGAGAAAAACAGGGGCACAGAGATGTTAAGCAAATTTCTCAAGATCACACAGTGAGTAAGCGGCACATCTGGGATTTAAGGGTCAGCTGCTTCACTGCTCTCTGTGTCTCTGTACTGGAACACACTCAGTAGCACTACCCACTATACTGAGAGCAAACCGCTGTATTGGCTGAACCCATATAATCGGGTAATTCCTTTTATTCTCAAAATGTTTCAAGGGGTGAAATGTCTGATGGTCCTGGGAGATGTGAAAGGTGATTCTCAAACAGGATAAATAGTGGAGTTTTGAAGGGGTTATAGATATACTGGGCTGTATATGTATGTAGAATATAGAAACTTAGGTAGGCAGAAGGAAAGAGAAAAATAGAAAACTCAAGAAAGAAATATAAGCAAACTTTGGATAATGCCAGGTTATTTATTTTATTTATTTATTTTTTGCCATCCACTTCTTTGACAAAAAGGAAAAGTTGGACCTCTGTATTGATAGTCATGGGAATTTATTTTTCAACTACTGTTACAGCGTCACTTTATTTATAAAGCGTGTCTGTCTTTGAGATCCTGCGATCTCAGTACATAGCTGCCTTCTCATTCCAAGAACCCCCTGAGATGTTAATGATGATGTGAAATGATATCCACAGATTTGTGCTCTAATTAAGAAATAAAGACTCATACTCCCATTGATTGTCATAATTCAGGAAAATGTCAAGGATGGGTAACATGTGAGATCCGTGACACGTGAAAAAGAAACGGAAAGCTGGAACGCCTGTCTGAGATAACTCATACAGACGTATGTGCTGCTGTATATTTGCTGATAAAATTTAATATCATTTAGAAAATGATTTATTCTAGTTGGCGAAATAACGAGAACATTTGAGATCACTGCGCTTGCAAAGAATTTCTTTGACTTTAGACAGGTGCTTTAACTCTTAAATGCCAAAACATATTCCCTGGTGAAGTCACTACAAAATGGCGGCTTTGCACATGAATTATTATTAATAATACTCTAAAGTACATGGAGATATATTTTGTCCCCTAATCGAAAACTGCAGTAGTAAAGGGAGGTGGATTTATTTTTATAAGAAGTTCACGTGCTCTAACTAAAATACTTACATTAACAGCCTAAATATACTAAAACAGTGTTTGACATTTTTCTTTCTCTTTTTAATCTGCTTTCATTTGTTTCAGTAAAATGGTGGTGACGCCTGAAAGGCACTTGCTTGTTTGGGTTTCTGCAAAGAGTGTGGCATATGAAAAATAAGTGTAAAATTCAAAATGAGCAGGACCCGTCAGCACTGAGAACCGAGAACCAGCTCCTTAATTTAGCATGCTTCTATGAGTCTCTAGAATCACTGTCCAAAGTGAATATAAAAAATGCAGTTCTCACCCATGGCATCGCTTTGCTGCCTGATGTCATAAGCAGCTCCACAAGTTGAAGTGGCAAAAGCTGTTTGTGCCTGCCATGCAAAGTATGTCTAGAATTGAGCTCTTTCTCTTGTTTTCTGAGTAAGAGTGGATGCAAATCAAGTGCCTAGTCCTTGGGCTACTGTTAAAAATAATTCTCCTGGAGATTGTGCTTTGTTAAATTGTTACATTGCCTTTTGAATTTATCTACAGACAATCTATAAAGACAGAATATGTTAGAACCCTCATACTAAAAGTATTACCAGGCAGGTGCAAAATTGCTAAGATAGCACACAAAATTGCATTACAGAATTTCTTTGTATCTCAAGGTAGAAGATATTTTAAGTCTATGTCAATACCTAAGGGCATAAACACCGAATTGTTTGAGGTTTGGTTGGTTGGTTGGTTGGTTGGTTTGTGGCTTTCTTCCTCTGCTTATTCTAATTTTCTAGACTCCTTGCTATGAGTGCTTTAGTAAGAAGTTCTGATTTTTATCCTAAGGCCAGATATGTATTTCTTAATAACATTTATTGATTACTTATTAAGAGCCAAGTGTTCTTTTTAGCACTTACGTGAATTAGCTTATTTAATCTTCATATCAACCCTGAAAGGCATGTGTTAGAATTTGCTTGTTTGACGGTAGAGGAAAATCAGCCAAAGAGCCTGTTTGGAACTTGAGAAACTTGATCCAGATCCTACAATAAGTACATAGCAGAGGTGAGTTTTGAACCCAGGTCATCTGCTTCCCTAAACCTAGACCCTAACCTTAAATACTGTCTGTGGAAAAGTTCAGTCTGAGACATTTATTAAGTCTTATGTGGCACACTGAGCTGGATGAAGGTGACATAATCGTCCCGATTCTTCTTCTCAGAGAATTTCTTTATTTGCTTGTGGTCTCTTTAACATGTGATGTGTTCCAAAAGCAATTTTTAAGATGAGATGTGCAGTCTGGCAAATGCAGAGTAGAGACAAATGATCTTCCCCCTTATTCTAGACAACATGTCTCTACTAATGCAGCTCAAATGTGCTATAGCTATTTTGCTGATACAAGTGTCACAATTTAAGATCATGGACATTTAAATCCTAAAATCTTCCCATTTGGAGGAAATGAGAAAGTAAACTCTTTGAGAAGGACGAATGAGCAATTCCGTAGAGACCAAACAGCCGGTATAGTTTAAGGCCAGGTAGGAAATCACCACTTCCAAGGGCAGTCTTCCAAGGAAGACCTCGTGAGGTAGCACAGAGAGTTTGCCATGACTGTCCAAACAGACCATCACTCAGTAACAATACTGAGCTCACCAGGCCTCTCCCTCCCCAGATGCATTCGTCTGCTGTAAGTGAAGGAGCTCAGAGTGGAATTGAAGCTTCGAAGTGTTCAGGGATCTTTTTATTTTTTTAACAATTGCTGCAGAAAATTATAATAAGGAGTTAATATTCTGGTCTTTATTTATAATTTCTGTGTATTTCAACGAAGTTGCCACAGAAACCCTGTCATCTTGTACGACACCTCAATTCAGATTTGACAGTAGGCATTTGGGAGACAGGGTTCAGTGTGCATATGAGTTTTAATTAATCTCAAGGTTGATAGATGCAAGGAAGAAATAGTCTACGTGTAACCCCTGTTTCTCCGATCTTCATCCAGCCATCTAGATATTTCTGAAAGTATCCAGGGAATGTTTTCTGTTCCCTCACAAAGGAAATTTACGGAGAGATAACAGAGCATCTCTGGCCTCCTTCACTGTTTACAGGATTCTTGGTGAATGAATCCTGCTCCTCAGTGGACACTAATTTCCCATTCCAGTTTATAAGATTGCAATGCAGCTTCAAGAAACACTCCCCCTTCTTCCCCACCATTGTCGCTGCAGGCTGCCTAAACCGCATTGTACTTCAGCCACAGCACCCTTGATGGTGCTGTCTGTCCCCCAGGTACTGCTGTGTCCCATCAGCCCAGGGAGGCTGCAGCTGCAGAGTCTGTGAGCCCAGGTCTGTTCTGTGACATTAGGAATGTTGTTATCTCAAAGATTTCTGAGGATTTCCTGAGCTGCTTGCATTCGTCTCACTGTTTTAATAGTTCTTTGCTCTTTGGAAAACTCAGGCATACATAGGGAAGTAATCCAGGTAAGCATTTTAAACTCAGAATGTCTATTCTCCTTTGAACACCTGTGGTTTTCATATCGGCCCACACTCATTGCGCCACTCCACTCTGCTTCCTTTAGAATGTGTTCTTTTTATTGAATGTGAATAGACTTATGATGCTCCCCCTGCCCCTGACAGTGAGATGGACAGGTCAAAACTCCTTCAGCAGTGGACACAACATCTAATCAGCCTGGGATTCTGCTGCATGATGATGTCACGTGGCATTCAGGAAAAGATATGAATGAAATGAATGGTCAGTTCTTTGTTGTTCTGTTACCCCTCATGTTGTGGCCAAAAATTATCAGCAAGTATTCATAAGCCCCACAAATATATCTGTTTTTCTCCAGAGAGGGGAGAAAAAAAAATCAAAACACTACTTTCCAGAGTTTTAGTCTTTTAAAGTAACTTCTGTTGTTTGGAGGTTATTCACGTGAAGTCCTCAGCTACCACTGGTGGGAGAGGGGAAAGACCACAGCTTCACTTCTCCCTTATAGACCTGGTCTGTAGCAATGTTATTTATGCACAGTTATTCTTACAGGAAGTCCCTACTTGCCTATTGCTGATCTCCTGGGAGTGATCCATGAATACTCAGGTTGGTCACCTCTAGGTCCTGAGGATTCTGTAGAAACACATGTGTCCTGGTGTAAGTCATGGAGACACAGGGCTCTCTGTCTCTCTCGGGCATGCTCATTATCACCAAGACCCAGTAAGATATTGAAACCTTCCCCAAAGTACTCACCCCAGAGGGAAACCTTCACTCTTTCAATTCATCTTTGATTTGCATTTTCTAATTCTTTCAGTTAATTGACGGTACAAAGAATTAGGTTATAATGTTTGCATCCGTCAGGTAAAGTCCCTCTTACAATTATGTCCCACCTGAAGAAATGGAGAGGGACATAATTCACCTTTTTTTTATTCCCATGAGAATGGTGTAATGACGGAAGTCCTCAAATGGAATTGTGCTTTAAATAAAGAGAAGAAGAGAGGGTGGAAAAGACATTTTCACTCTGAAGAAGTTCACATCATATCTCCTATTGTTGCTGATTTTTAAGATGCACATGGGAGAGAGTGGCTCCTCTCCCAGACACAGAGGCTGTGCACAAAATCAACTGGAAATGAGATTCTTCACAGCGGCAAACTGCACTGTCCATTCATATTTCTTTTCCACCTGTCCCCACAATGGTGTCTGTTTGCTCAGCCCACATGCAACAAGGCTGTGTTTGTAAGTAAAGGCCCATTCATTGGCTGTCTATTTAGAAGTCTTGACAGAACATCTCATGAAAAGCTCCTCCATTCAAATTCCCCTTCAATGACTTGCCCCATTCACCAGGGATGGCAGGGGGAGGGTCGCTGGGGCTTGACTTCTTCCACTATGGAAAATAAGAAAGCATTTTTTATAAAGCTCCTGACGTGCCATGATTATTAAACAACAGGTTATAGTAAAAGATTGAATTTGAGGGAGAAACCATCTCTTTTTTCAAATAAAAACTTTATCAAGCTCACAAGATATATAATCTCCCATTATCAATGGTGTTTTCATCTTTAAAAAAAAAAAGTTCATCTCTGTCTCTTCACTTTGACTTTTTCTCTTTAGGCTAGAACATTCTCCCACCATCCCCAGGGTTAGTTTAAGTTGCTTGATTGATTTTTCTTCAATTTGTTTCATCATTACATTGTGAGAGAATTATATTTGTAGTTCATTTTGTTAATAAAATTGAAGGACAAAGGTCAATTATCCATATCCTATGATTTGAGAAGTGGCTTAAATGTTACTTGAGGTATATGGAGCATGGGGAAAATAATCTTTTTGTGTATTTGATTCTCTCTTTTCTTATGTGACTTATTCATTTGTAGAAGAAAGCCATTCAGTACTAGATAAGCAACTACTTCAACATATCCTAACAAGTATATGTGTGGAATTCACAGTGGGGCAGAACATGCTGGTTTCTGAGTCTGGTTCCAAACAGTATCTTTTATGAGTGACTCTGTTTAGATCTATCCATCCAGGGTTAAGGGATTTCACCTCCTTACTACCCTGTATTTGCTACTTCATATTATATTATTTATCAGGCCTACCTTTTGAATTCTTAAATTTTCTCCCTTTCTGATGATTTCTCCCTGAGTTTGGGGACTGTGTCTGACATATTCACTGCTATAATGCTCCACTCAGAATAGCACATGGCATGTGGTGTTTGCCCAGTGAGTATTTCTTGAGTGAATGAATGACTAATTCACAGTCTGCCACTCCTCATATTTTCAAAGAGCCTCTTATAAACATTTTCTTAAGAGAAGTAGAGACTAAAGAAAACACAGTGAGGTCTCATTTTACCATGAAAATACTTTGCTTCTTACTTTTGTATTCCAATATTAAATCTGCATTACAGAATGTTTAGCAGGACACCAACTTTCTGGCGTCAGTGAGTTTAGAAACTAGTCAGTCCTGGCAATAGAAAAAGCAGGATTGTTGAGTGCTATAAAGAGAAAGAAATAAAGTCCTCTGGAAATGCAGAAAAGGGAAAATTTACTTTGAGCTATGAGACTCAGGAAATCTTAATGGAAGAGGTTTTTTTTTGTTGTTGTGTATTAAATCATAGCTGTGTACATTAATGCAATCATGGGGTACAATGTGCTGGTATTATACACAATTTAAAATATTTTCATTGACCTGGTTAATATAGCCTTCATGGCATTTTCTTAGTTATTGTGTTCAGACATTTATATTCTACATTTAGTAAGTTTCACCTGCACCCTTCCAAGATACATCGTGGGTCAGACCCACCAATCACCCTCCTTCCACCCATGCTCTCCCCTCCCCGCCCCTCCCTTGTCCCTTTCCCCATATTCTTAAGCAGTAATTGGGTTATAGCTTTCATATGAAAGCTATATTAGTTTCATAGTAGGGCTGAGTACATTTTATACTTTTTCTTCCATTCTTGAGGTACTTTGCTAAGAAGAATATTTTCCAGCTCCATCCATGTAAAAATGGAAGAGTTTTGATGGTGAAACGAGTGAGGCTCTCTAGTCTTAGTTACAAAATTTAAGGAAGCACCAAAAAATTCTGCAATCAAAATAAACAATATTTTAATGTAGTATTTTAAAAAATCCATGTTATTACCAAAAAATTTATGATGAACAAAATATGAAAGTTTTAAGTAAAGATAGAGTCAGTAAACTGATTTTCCCTCTTGCCTGAGGCTCTATTATGACTTGACATGGCCTCAGTAGCTAATGTTAAGAAGAATATTTTGCGAACAAAATAGGAGGGTTTATCACCAGCACTGAAGAGGAAAAGAACAGATGTTTGGGAAGCCAGGAGTGGCTTAAGTTGACCAAACAAAAGAACACTTAGTAGACAATAGTAATATTTTAGGTCACAAGTCAAAGATTTAGGTCAGAAATGTAGAATAAGACTAAAGTATGAACAACTTAGACTCTTTGGCCCCAAATTTGTCATTATTATATAAACAATAGGGAGCTATTGAAGAGTTTTGAGCAGAGAAAGTAATATCACATTAAAAATAATAAAAACAAATACATTTTTAAAAGTCCAGTAGGAAGTTTAATCTGACAAGAGAATAGAAATCTCTTCTGTAGATTTTTTCTTTAATAGGCAATTTATGAAAAGATTACACCAATTTGTACCTTTTAATAGACATCAAATTAAAGAAAGTTTGTTAATTAATCCAAATATTTCTTGATTTTGTTTAATCTATTCTACTATAAAATAAGAATGAAAATGCCAGAGAAATTATATGCTGAGAAAATGCCAGCTGAAATTATATGCTGCCAGAGAACACTGCCTGTTTAGAAAATGCTTAAACAGAAATCCTGAAAGTTTTTTCTGTATCTTTCAGTTTTATCTTTCCTGTGACTGAGTAGCTTCTCATCTTTCATTTCTGAGTGATGTGTTTATTCGCTAGGATATATTAATAGTTTCAAGAAGTTTACAGTCCATTCTGCTTTTCCTCTTAGATATTTATCTATTTGATTTGATTGTCTATTTTTGCTATAATCTGTTATGTGTTTATTTCAAAGTTTAACTCTGAGAAGACAGACTTTGTTTCTTAATTTCCAAGTTTTCAGTCACCTGCACCGCTGTACCCAATGTAAATACATTTTGTTTAAATTTAACAGTTTTCTTCAGTGAAACATATATTACATGATAGTAAAGGATCAAGGTTAGGTTTTCAGAAATTGTTAGGAGCAAGAGCGTGATGTTTGCAATGTACTCTCATATAGTTTACCAAAACAAACATTAATAGATAAAGATAATTGTATCAGTGACAAAAGAGTACAAGTAAATAGTTTAGAGTAAAAAATTGGGAAGCTCAAAGTGTAAAGACAGCAACAATTGAATCTGCTTGGAGGGCATTAAGGGGGGGATACCTTGCAAATTTTCTCTAAGTTTTGCAGATACCAAAGTCAGAGGAGAACTGAGCTATTAAAAAAGAATTATAGTTTTTTATAAATTCATTTGTTTGATAAAATTGGGAGCAATATTTGGTTAGGTAACTCACAAAATTGGTAAAAGGATGAAATTATAAAAAAATTGTTTAGCATCTAAAGTCAATGACATCCCTTCACTAATCTAAGGTTTTAGGGCCACACCATTCTGGTAGTTTCCTTATGCCACTTAGAATTTCTGAGTCATTACGCTCACACAAAACTACTTCTATAATATTTAACTACTTTCTCTGTTTTTCTAAAGAGGAGGTAACATTAAAAAAAAAAAAACTTGCAAAATTATTTAAATGCAAACTCATTTTTTTCATTATATTTCTCTCTCTGCTTTTCAAGGTTTTCCCACCCACATCAATCTGACAACAAAGCTTTTAGCAACTTGCTAATATCAAGACTTAACAAAGCATTCGACTCGGATGTCATAAAAATGGGAATTTTTTTTCACACACATTTTATCAGTTTATATAATGTTTAATTGAATACAATAATTACAATAACAAGTAAATGGCTTTGGAAAACAATACAACCAGTCCTTGGGAAGCATGTTTCCAACTCATAGGAGCGGGGTGCTTGTGCTTTTTGGAACACAGCTGCAGATACAGTGAGCTGTGAGAATGCACAGCGTGTTGTACAGGAATTGAGAGTACCAGCTGATCCAGCACTTCCATTAAGTCAAGGACATTTAAAAGGAATTTTTTTACACTCTAGTTTTGTTTCAACATCCAAACTAAAATTGAAAAAAATCAAATTGTTTAAATTTAAATTGTTGCTCTTCAATGATGATTCATTGTTATCAAATGTCTGATTCCTTCCCCTCCATGACCCCTCTCTACCCTCACCATCAAAAAAAAAAAAAATTAAAGATAAAAAAATTAAATTTTGCGACAGGTGCCCAAGTGGTATCATTTTATATGAATATTAAAAGGTGAGAGGCCACTGGTATGTTGGGGTATCCTATATGAATATGAAATCCTATATTCATGTCCTATATGAATCCAATATAAATATTAAATACCCTAACATGTTGGGGTAATCTAGGGCAATGGTATAAGCAAAATTTGCTAGTTGGACATATATGATAGCTGAACCTTTGGACTAACGGAGATAGATAGTTAAGAAATTCTGCTTAGCTTTCAGTGGCTGGTGATGTTGAGGTGTAGAACAGTGTCAGGGAAAGGGTGGAGGAATGCCATGAAGAAAAAGGAGTTTTCCTCCCCACTCCACTCTTGAACACTTGTAGGCTCAGAAAAGAAAGAAAATAGGAATAGAGAAAACCCAAGGATTGTTTATAAAGATTGTTATGCAAATTCATTGACATTGTACAGGGGATTTTTTTTGACAGAGTTCAGTGACCACTGGTAGAATCTGCCTCAGAAAGCCGTGGGAAATGTGATGATTTCTTGCTTCTTAGAGGGACCAAGGATGCGTAGGGGAAGAGTGAGCTTACTTTTCCAAGGACCTAGGTGAAAAAAAACAGACTGGCTCATGGAAGGAAATCAGATAAATTAATACAGGCATAAAGCGAAATCAGATAATATTTTGGAGAAAATTCCCATGTGTTAAGACTTGTATAAGCTGAATCATTAAATGTTTTGCTGAGTGTTGCTCCAGCAAAGTACTTCACAAATCTTAACCTACAATTAAAACTGCAAAGTGATAGCAAATGGTTTCTCCGAAGACTTCGAATTCCAAATGTCGAATTCAAATTCATAATGTTAACCCTACTCCCATTGTGATGTCACTGATCTCGGTTCCCTAGTTCTGTTCATGGCTCCATCATTTCAGCAAAGTTATTTTTGATTCCACCTTTATGTATAAGTTGCTTAAATGACTGTGTACCTATTAGGTCCTTAGAAAACTTATTCTGTTTTCAGACAATCCTAACCAAAACACTCTATTTATCAACCATCAGCTCATTTCTCTTGATCCAACAAAACAAGTTTATTTCCCTTTTTTACGGTAGCCTTTCAAATACACGAAGAGTTATCAGGTCTCCATAAATAAATTCTTGCCTCTGAAAGAAAAAAGTAAGCTCATTTCTCCTGGAAAACTTCATCTCTTTTATAAGTATCGTGAGGTTATTTGAAAAATTATGTATTTGTTGTTAGGAAGAAAAATTTATTTTCCATCCAGTTTGACTTTGTATAATTTAGAGTGGTTATATTTCTAAATTCATGATGAACCAAAAATGCACTTTTATTTTACAAAATGCTCTCTCTCCACCTTTGGTGTTTCTGTTTCCCCATTTATACACAGAGCCTCTGGAAGTTGGCCTCCCAAGGGACTGTAAAAACTGGTCAATATACAAAGGTCGTCAACATAAGTAACTAGACCTACAGTACTGATATGACATGTGACAGATGTCCAGTCTATGAAAATTAGTTCATCTTAACTCAGTGGACAATGCAGAGAGCTGGTCAACCACTGTGATTCTACTGTATTATAATAGATACAAAAAAAATGATGACCTTTTTGACTGCAGGGCATAAATTGATAACTGGATAGGGTAGCTGCAAGAAAATTTGTAAGATGTCATGACATTTTGAGGCAGTTCAGGTGGGAGCGGAAATTAAAAATATTTCAGCAGATTTCACTTACAGTTGTTGAAAAATGGGTGAATAAAAGTTATGCAAGATTTGACACAATGTAACTTTAATAAAAAAACAAAACTTCTGAGCTTGTTTAGTAGTATAAGAAAGGTTAATATTCCTGTTTTTACCTTTTAATTTTTTAATCTGTTTTAAATATTTCACTGCTTTCTAAGTGGTTCTGAGAAAGTATAAAAATGACCAATCAAGAGAAAAAATCTATTTACTCTGCGTTCAGTTTATTTTGTTGTTTCATTTTGGCCTGATTATTCATAGGCTGTATATTCAAATAAGAAACTAAATCCCTTGGGTTGCTACAGAGTGTGGCAGACACTGCTTCCTGCCTTTATAATATCCGTTCCTGTTTCTTCATTATCAATACAATAATGATCAGGTTTTGGTCACTGGTGCTGATTATTCAGCTTTAACAAAAGAAAAATACCATTTTCCAGGCTTCGTGCATCACATCTAGGGATGGCCCGTGTGACACATTGCTGGCCAATATGATTTAGAAGTTCCTGGAGAGTATAACTGCTGGAAGAAAAACGTCAAAACTTTACTAGGACACAAGCCTTCTTTCTCTTTCTTCATGTCTTCCTCTAGTCTCTATCTTGTACTTGAACCCTGGAGCTTCAGCAATCATTTTGTTGACAAGCAGAGGAGGAAACAAGTATACAGATTAAGAACTGGATACTAAAAATGGCTGGGCAGAAAGATGGAAAGTGTCTGGGTTCCTGACAACATTGCTGAGCCATCTCAGGAATGTCCACAACAAGACGCTGTGCAGCACACAAACATATTTCTTACCTGTTGGCATTGTTCTTAGTGGAATTTTCTCATATTTACAAGTGAATACATTCTTAACTGATGTAGAGGTAAGATTTTCTTAAAGACCTCTCTGGGCTATTAAAGACATAGATCATTAAAAATTGTAGGTCATGTGAAAAGATAATGGTAAAATATGAAAGCTTGGGGATTCTTATCAGATTCTGATGATTAGTATGTTTACTAATCTGTTTCTCTCTCTGTTAAGAGGCGATGGGGAGATGTTCTTGGATTTTCTACCACTATATAAAAATAATTGTATACTTGACATGTTTTTAAATGGTCCACTTTTAAAATCTTACCATGTTTTATATGACCAAAAAAATAGAACTTTCTTCCTATTAATTTTGTGAAATGGATAGTAAACATGCAGAGAACATTTTCAATTTATTATCTAGTAGAAATGTGGTTGATACAAGTGCATTGTACAAATAGTTCAGCAAGGATGAGTACATCATTTCATATTATATCAAAAATGTTGATTTTCACTTGATACTTCCAAAGCCCCTATGTTTTTAGGTATTAACAAGCTGGGTTTCTCTTTTATTTATACTCCTTCTCATCGAACTTATTTCTCTTATCCTTGTCAAATATCAATACTTCTTAAGCTCTTCTGAAAAATAGAAGTAGCGGGAATACTTCCAAACCCATTTTACGAGGCCAGCAACACCTTGATGCATAACCCAGGAAAGAAATCGCAAGAAAAGAAAACTACAGGCCATTTCTCTGATAACTATTGATGCAAAAATTCTGAGTGAAATATTAGCAACCTAAACCCAACAACACATCAAAAAGATTATATACTGTAACCAATCAGGACTTATTCTTGGTGTACAAGGCTAGTTTAACATGCAAAAGTCAATCAATGTGATACATCATATTAACTAAATAGCTCAATTGATCTGGAAAAAAAATTTGAAAAAGCCCAACATTCCTTCTTGCTAAAAACTCTCCACAGTTCAAGTATAGAAGGAAAATGTTTCAGCATAATAAAGGCCATTTTTAAAAAAAATCCACAGCTAACATTATAATTTATGTGGAAAAATGGGAAACTTTTCCACTAAGAGCCTGTACAAGGCAAGAATGGCCACACTTGCCCCTTTCACTCAGTAATGAGAATTTTGTTAAAGCCTCGTGGAAACATTCCAAAATACTATCTCTTACCTAGTATAACTGAAATGGTAAAAAGAAAAATTGATATATCATAGCCTTATTTTCTTGATGTTTTTTGAAATTTCTCTCTTAGAGGTAGCTTATAGGTTGAGAGGGGAGTTATATTTTTGTGAAGGCTTAAGAAATAAGAAAGAAAATAAGTGTTACAATTTTTTTTTTTTTTTGTAATTTTCTCGGCTGACATCCAAAACAGAAAGAAGTTGTTTGGGATTTGATCCCAGGTCTTGTCCCCAGAGATAACACATAGATAACACATGTACTGCGAGAAACAGGAACACAAACTTGGGTCTCTTTTGCAAGCAGAGAAGATCTCCAGGAGATACACTGATGTACAGTGCAATATTGCTCTGTTAGACCAATTGCGTCCCTCACACACTTCTAAAAATGTCTTTTCCCTTCCATATGAACGTATAACGTAGAGACTTTATCGTCACTTCATTTTCACCTTCTCTTAGCTTCCTGTCCATGCCAGGTTCTGAAACAGAGTGATCCATAATTTTATAGGAATAGGGAATTTTACTTAACCATTTTGCTGTGGGAAATTTCTAGCAAACACTCTGGTAAAGTCCGGGAGATACAACTCACCCTGGATTAGATTACCTCTTATCACGTGTCACCTGTCTGCAACCTACTTGAGCAAGATTTAGCAAATATAAAATTCAAACTCGAAATGACCAGTCTGAGTGAAATTACTCGTTTCAGTCAATCACAAGCTCTGTAGAATCACCTGACTTCAGTTAGAGAAAATGGGTTAAATATTAGATAAATGGATAAGACAGAGAAGCAATGTAGAAATGGTAATATGATCAACGATATTGCATCACCGTACAGAATAATCAGCTTCAAAGTAACGAAGAATGAAATTCTCAGAGTTGAAGTTACACACTAAACATTGAACTTTTTTTCAAAACATATCCATTGCTCTGAACATACAAACTTGAAAACTATTCTCTCTATTCCTTTCTCTGTAGTTTTTCATGATTATAAAAATAAAACACTAAGCAGTTTTCTGAAAGAAAATGTGTGCCGTCTAAAATCCCACTAACACACACAACTATTATCTCAATTAATCCTCTTTCTTTCCCACCTTTGACTACATGCATAGGTGTTCTGTGCCATGGAGGGCAACAGAGGTTTTATTTTGTATTCTGCTCTTTTTCATCTCATATTGTCTGTTCTCTTGGGTCAGTTGGTAAATTGATAGACACTGAAACATAAGGATGGATTTTATATATTTTTCATTGTTATTACTACTTATAACTATTTCTAAGGGTCATAATCTAGATACAAAGTGTGATAAGTACAACATATTTTTAAATAATGCTCCTATTTTTTTTGACATTTATCTTGGTTTCAGTTCTCCAAGATTTTAGGACAATACAACAATGCTTCATTTCCCTCTTTGAATTGGTTTCCCATGACAGATTACAGAATGAAATAGGATAGACCTTTCATGGCTTTGAATACATATGACTCATGACAACTTATAATGTTGACAACTTGTGTAACTATGCTACCAGCAGTTCAGTGTTATTTTTTTGTTTGTTTATTTGTTTTTGTTTCTTGAGACAGAGCCTCCAGCTGTTGCCCTGGGTAGAGTGCTGTGGCATCATAGCTCACAGCAACCTCCAACTCCTGGGCTCAAGTGATTCTCCTGCCTCCGCTTCCCAAGTAGCTGGGATGACAGGCGCATGCCAAAACACCTGGCTATTTTTTGACTGCAGCCGTTATTGTTGTTTGGCAGATCCAGGCTGGTTTCAAAACCCACCAGCTCAGGTGTGGCTGGAGCTTTAGCTGCTTGAGCCATAGGTGCTGAGCCCAGTGTTATGTTTTTAATGCATTTATTTTTTGCAATCATCCATATTATCGGGGAAATTGTATCATAAGAGTTATACGGACCTCCTAAGAACTTCTAAAAATAATATTCCTTTAAGTCTTTACTACATTTGTGATTAAAACCCTTTTTAACTCCACAAATGGTATGCATTATGACTCGATTACTCTTATCTTTGTTAATTCCCTTTTCCTGCTATGGTTTTATTGGGATACATTATGAAACTTGTAAAACCATAAATAGTCATGAATCACATTGCATTCTGAAAAGAGTGAGTTCCAATGGAATATAATATCAAATGAAAAATGAAACTTTATGTACATTCTGACTTTAAAGAAAGGGAATAATATGATGCAGTAATTCTTCCTGTTGAAAATTCTTGTACATGATACATTCTTTATTTTATGCTATAATGGTCAAATGGAAGTACAGCTTTAGGATAAATCACTTAATTATTCAGTTACTCACATATACCTACAATAATTTCTGCTATTCTAAGGGGAGTGGGAAGTATTCTTGGTACAAAGATGAACAAAACTGATGGTCAAAATTGGCCAATTGAAAATTACACCAGAGCGAGCAAATGAGATCCCCAATTGTCACCTCATTCTCTGGGTGAAGTCATTCTTTTACACACTGTCAAACAAGGATTCTTGAGATAGAATCCTTTTCTCTTTTTTCCTCTGAAGTGATTTTTGTTTATAAGTCTTAAATATTGGACCAAAGCCTAGTAAATGTGGGCAAAAATAAGTAACTAGATACTTGAGAATGATCCCAAAGCTAAGAACAACTCCAAATTGTCATAGAGATTGGTCTGGAGTTTAGCCTTTGACCCTACTGTAATGGTTCTAGGACTGTGCAGCTATTCTGTCCTATTCAGTTAGAGTATCAGGATACAATAAAGAAGCCATCTAGGTCAATTATCTGTCACTTACAAGGCTCAAAATGTGTATATGTGCACATATGTGCATTTATAAGTTCATGTATTTGTGTGTTCAGTAATAGCATGAGTGACTTTTAAAATTACAAATTAATACTCATTGTAAAAAGTGTGGGATTTTAAGTGCATATAGCAACAAAAGAAAGTTATCTTCTCATGTGTCTGTCACCAACATTCTAAAAGATAATGTTAATAGTTCTACGTACCCTTTTATAAACATTATGTGTGTATCTAATTTTATATAAATGGTATAATATAATTGATATACTTTTTCATTTGATAATGTATACATATTATTTTTATCTCATAATATTAATAAAAAGTCATAATTTTGAAACTATTAAGTATGAAATTTTTTAAAATCACCTGTTTTACATATCCAGGACTTTATTTCTTCATATTTTTAAATAAGATTTGGGTCATATAGCATATATTGTGTTAAGCATTTTTTTTACTCTTAATATATTTGAAACATTTCTCATGACATTAAATGTTCTTTGATTACATGATATATGCTGGCTGCTTATTTTAAAACTAAACCAACATTTATTTAGCTTATCTTCTACTGTTAAATATTCAGATTGTTTTCACTATTTTTTTAGATTACAAGTAATACTGTACATAAAGCTTTCTGCATACTGCTGATGTTTAGGAAACACTACTGATTACAGAATTTTTAAAGTTGAAATTGCTGACTCAAAATATTTGAAATTTGTAAAGTAAAATAAATAAGACTAAATTTCGCTGCTGAAAAATTTTTAAATTGATTCTTCCAACAAGGAATTCATAAGAGTTATCTGCTTGTGAAGAGATTACTTTTGAACTTTGTTACCATCCAGAGAATTATTTGAGAAGATGCATAAATCATATATTGAACTTCAATGTACTACTGAACCATCCACTTGAGGTTAGATAGTTCCAAATGGTTAACTGACTCAACTCTTATTAACTACCAGTTACGTGCAAAAAAAAAAATAGGTGAGCTTCTAATATAGGAATATTAAGTATATAACACTGAAACATCAATGTAAGGTCAGATTGTTACAAATGATTGACTGATGTAACTCCAGTTAACCAGTTACTTGCCTAAAAAAATTTGGTGAGCCTCTAATATAAGAATATTAAGTATGTAATATATTTAAAATATTATATTATATTATATATAAAATATAATACTTAGTATGAAATAGGATTTTTTTTGCATTTCTACCGCCTTTCTATCATTATTCTGTGTAATATTAGAATAGAATAAGTATGTTGTTCTAATAAACAATTCCAAAACTTCAACAGCTTCAAAAAGAAAGACTTACACTATATTTTTCTTTATGCTACTGTTTGCTCTGGGTCCTCTGTGGCTCTTCTTTACTTTATATTCATTCACTCTGAAATTCAGGCTGGAAAAGCAGTCCTTATCTAGAAAATAACTGGTCTGGTGGTAGAGGGAAAAGAGCCCCAATGGAACTATAATTAGGCTTGAACTTCTCAGAAAAGACATGCATTACTTCTTTACAACTCATTAGCAAGTGAGTCAAATAGCTGTTCCTCACATCAGTGGGGTGGAGATATATAATTGTCCCACTATGAAAGGCAATACAAGCTATATGGTCAAACCTGCTATCAACACAGCGGGAAAGTTCAATTTTCTCTCAGGGAGCAGCAGCAAATATTTTAGACCAGAATAAAATCTACCACATCCTGGTTCTGGAAGGGGTATCTAATTTGGAAAAGTCTTTGACAGAATCCAGTATTATATTGTAATGCTAGTACATGCCTCAATTTGTTTCAAGTCTTTAAATGCCTCTGCTCTAGAGTTAATACACAAAATAAATAATTTCACATAAAGACATCTCTGCAGTTCAGTATTTACTGTATAAAAACCGTTGCCTTACCCATGCAGATATTACAAATTATAAGTATGCTTTCCTTTTATTTCTTCATTGCTATTCTTCACATTGCAAGAAAAAATTGTAGGATAACTGCTCGAATCTAAGGTTTTCTCAAAGTCTCCACTTCCTTTGTGTCTAGAAATGCTCTTTCCCATTTAGGGAAGAATAAGAACTTTTTTATAGGCCTTTGCAATTGTATATTAAAAAAATTCAGTTAAGTGTATTAATTATAAAATCATTTCTCTCTACAAATCCCTTTCTATGCATATTTCCTCTTTCATTGTCAGGAGCATCTTCAAATTAAAGCATTTTCTTTGCCCTATTACAAAACTGAATTTTGCCATTTAAACATTTTTGTGTCATGTAAAGACATTGTATATAACTGCAATTAAATAGTTGGAAGCACAGAGATTTCTGGCATATTTTAGGAGGTAAATGGCTGAGTGACATGAGGACCAGAGTATGCTATGTAAGGTCATGTGTATATGTGATGTGGTTGCTCACTTTCCATTTTTATTTATCACCTCTGTATGTTCCATATAAAATAGCAATGTGTTCAATTCCAATATCTGAAGTCAGTTATACCTCACAACCTGATTCTGTCTCCTTCCTAAGGGATGAATCTAATCTTTTGACTCCTGCTGCATGGTTTGAATATTGAAAAATCTTGTAAGGATTTTACATTATGTTGGAAGGTGATCATACCCTGCCTTTGTTATCTGGAGAATTTCTTTTCCCTTGCACATGGACATGTTTTGATAGAGGTAAATTTATTTTAATTTCAATTCAAATTTTAGATTTAATTCACCTTTAAATAATGGAGGATAGCTTATTAGCTTACTTCCTCTTCTCTGCTTGCTTGAACTTTGGAAAGTTGATGTTCTGAAATTTTCCAAATCGCTCCTCACTCAAAATAGCAGAGATCGTTTGTTTCTCTGCAGTGGTAACCTATATTCTTTCCCAGGGATCAGAGAAAACTAAAGTCCATGAACTTCAAGGGGCAGGGTTTCTCCAACAGCTAGGTCTGAGGTTAATGACAATTTTGTTTTTTCCGTAGGATTATACTAAGTCCTTTGTGCATTTTAAGCTCTCTCCATAAAACTACGGCTATGGTCATCGAAGGCTGAATATATCTACAGTAATTTAATTCCCTCCAGGGGAGGAATCTAATGGGGAAGAATGAGGAAAGATATCTTCTTGCACTGTATATTAATGTAGGTAGTTATGCTACACTTCATTTCTGGTGTAGGGGTGTTGGAATTTGTCCCAGATGTTTTCAAGCTTCCTGGCCTAGAACTATGAATGAACTTGGAACACATGTTCATGACTTTGCTTACATGGGAGTACTATACATTTAGAAGAAATCATGTTGATTACCAATGCTATACCGTAAGTATAGAAAACTGCATTTTTTTAGAATGGAGGTCCTCATCAGATCACCAAGTCCAGTCACTGCTCATTCTGAGAGATTTGCTTAACTTATTGCTTATTTTGTTGTGGCTCTTCTAATTCCTTACTCTTGCATCCATAAGCACCACAACTTCATACTGGAGATCTTGGGGTGGTCATACTTTCCTCTATTTCTGTTGCTGAGTTCATCGTTGTATTAAAAATAAAACTCTTTCAAACCTCACATCCTACATTGTTAAACTTGTTTATTTCTCTCTATTATGGAATCTGTCACTCTTATTTACTGATATTTTTTGCTATGTGGTTCATTATCTCTCCTCCATCTAAACACCTTTTCCTCTTGGAATAAACCCATAGAGTGTGTGTAGAAAACACATATGTCACCCTAACTTGATATTATTAAATACCCACTACTATAATAAAGGAATTGCCAGTACATTCTGATGACTCGTTCTCATGAACCATGATGAAATACAGGAAATTTCTTCACTTGTGAAATCTAAAATGAAGGCAATATTTCATTCTCATAGTTACCTTATTGTTTTATTCTCAATAGATCTGATTTCCAACTGCTAAATTATCAAGGGATAATTTGCTTACATCAACTTTCGTCCTGAATTTAATTGTGTTGTCCATGCTTTCCTTCTTGAAAATAAATACTTTCTTGCCAATCAACCCATGAATGGATTAACAAACTGTGTTACATGGATACCATGGGGTACTATTCAGCTATAAGAAGAGATAGAGAATTTACATCTTTTGTGTTTATATGGACAGAGTTGAAACACATTCTTCTCAGTAAAGTATCTCAAGAAAGAAAAAAACATATCCAGTATATAAACAACTACACACCCACAATGAAAGAAAAAACACAAGTATAATTTAGCAAGGGGCTGGTGATAAGAAGGAGGGGCATAAGGGAGGGCAATTGGGGGAATCTTAACCTGATGTGCACAATGTGAGGGTGTTCAGCACACCCCCTGAGCGAGGGGCTCTACTACAACTTGAACTTTACCTTAGAAATGAAAACAATGTAACCTAAACATTTGTACTTGAATATTAATCAGAACTTTAAAAAAAAGAAGTACTTCTTTTGTTTTCTGTGATGCCATTTGTTCTAGCACGCTAAGGTTGCCATAACAAAATACTGCTTCCTGGGTGGCTTAAGAACCTGTAAATCCAAAATCAAAGTGCCCTCAGGGTTGTTTTCTGGTGAGGCCTCTTTGCGTCTCCTATATATGTCCTCCTCCTTGCTATGTGCTGTGTGCTACATCCCCTAAGGTCTCTTCTATGTTCATCTGTGGAAGGAAAGAACTCTTTACGCCTCTTCTTCTTCTGATACAATCCAATTTCTGGCCTTGATTACCTCCCTGAGAGCACTATCTCCAAAAACAATCACCTTGGGCGTTAGTGATTCAACATATGAGCTTTGAGGATACACAATTCAGTTCATAGAATCATTCTTTATAGGTCAGAAGAGGTAAACATAAGGTGCTTATTTTAGAGATAGGAAAATAGATTAATATAAAAACTATCACTTAATGATGATTTTTCATCTGTAAGAAATTATATGTATAATGGCTTAACAAAATAACAATTTTTTTCTCATTTAATAGAAATTCCAATAATAATAAATCTATTTATTTAATGATGTGATAACTAAGGAAGTCATTAAGGACCTGGGCTCCTGTTTTTCTTCTGTCCAATCATCCCTAATATTATGGTGTCTAATGTCACATTTGGTATTTCATAGCGTACAAGAGCGGGTTCTGTAACATCTACAGATAGGAACACTCTTGTATCTATCTTTCTGAATTGTATGCCCTTGTTTCTTTTGTCTGCCTTACTGAGCTACACAGGACTCCATGTACTGTGTAAAATAGGAGTAGCAACAGTGGACATCCTTACCTTTTTACATTCTTAGGAAGAAACCACACAATCTTTCACCATTATTTTGCTATTAGCTATAGGCTTTTTGTAGATTATTAAGTAGAGAAAGTGATCCTCTATTTCTTGCTTTGTGAGAGTTTCTGTCATAAATAAGTACTGAATTTTGTCAAATATACATTTCTGAGTTTACATAGTCATGTAAGTTTGACCTGTTATTATGGTATATTATATGAATTTTTCCTGACTATTAAACCAGTCTTAAAGCCCTGGAATATATATAGCCCACTTGATCATGACATGTAATTGTTTTTACATATTGCTGAATTCTATTGACTAATGTTTTAAATAGTTTTTTGTGTCTACATTCATGAGAAATATAGATCTATAGTTTTCTTTATTTTAACTACCTTTGGTAGTAGGTATTTCTGGCCTAATAAAATAACTTGAGACGTGTTCTAGTATCTATCATTCAAGAAGATATTGTGCAAAATAGGTGATTTTTTCTTAAAATTATGTTCAAATTATTTGAAATTATCTGGTCCTAGATTTCTTTTTTAGCATTGTTATAATTTTGAATTCAGTGTAATTAATAGTCATAGGGCTATTTATGTTATTTTATATTTTGTGGTTCATGGTGAATAATACTTCTCAAGAAATTGATTCATTTCATCTAAATTATCAAATGTAGAGTTGTTCATAATATTCCTCTAATATTCTCACAATGCTTAAAATATCTGTAGTGAAATCTCTTGTTTCACTGATGTTGTTAATCATTTGTTTCTATTTCCTTTTTTCTTTTGTGTCAGCTTTGCTAGATATATTAATTTTGTCTTTTAAAATAACCAGTTTTCTGTTTCATTGACTTTCTCTATTTTTCTGTTTATAAATTTATTGATTTCTATCCTTATTTTTATTGTGCCCTAACTTCAGCTTCTTTTTGTTTCTTTTTTTTTTCCTCTTTTATTTTACTAAGAACATTTAGTTTATTGATCTGTTATTTTTCTTTTTTTTAATTTTAGTATTTACACCTATAAATTTTATCTGTTTATCTGCTTTATCTGTTTCAGAATTCTTGATATTTTGTATTTTTATTACAATTCAATTAAATGCAGTTTTCATTTCCTTCAAGATTTCTTTGACTCTTGAATTATTTGTAAGATTTTGTATGATTTTGAAGCATTTGGATTTTTTTTCAAATCTATTATTTTTTCCTATTGAATTATAGTCTAGCTACATTGTGGTCAGAGAACACTTTGTTTATGGTATCATACTTCTAAAAAAATTGCTTAAGTTTATTTTATGGTCCAGTATTACATTCCATCTTGTGAAATGTTCCATGTGAATTAAAACAAAATGCATATTCTGCTATTGTTGGGTAGAGTATATGCTATAAATGTTGATTGAATTTTGTCCTTGGACAGTATTGTCAAATTCACGTATATCTTTGCTCATTTTATGTCTAACTCTTTTACCAATTTTTTAAAAATGAATTTTGAAATCTCTAACTATGATTTTCTTTTTGGCTATTTCTTCTATCTTTTCTGTTAGTTTTGCTTTACTCATTTCAGAGCTCTGTTGTTTGGTGCATATGTATTTAGCATTGCTGTGTCTATTGGCACATTGACCTTAAAAATATACTTAAAGGATTTTACTTTAAATTTTCTCTGCAATTGGAGGATAATTATAGGAAAAACTTACCTATGATTTTTTTTGAGAAATTAGAGAAATCAAAAGATGTTAAACTACTGCATGAACAGTAGTGTTCTATATCAGTGCCTAGCGGTAGTGTTATGAAATGGAGACGGTCTAACATTATTAATGACCAAATAACATTTTATCTTCTAATAGAAAAAATTAAGATTTGAGACATATTATTTCTCTATCTGTATATATTTTTACCTACTATTAAGAATGGAAGTACATATAAATACATTAGCAAAAATCCTTTTGCCACAGTTAAGTACAAAGGAAGATTAGTGAAGGAAAGGCCCTACACTTAGACCACAAAGCAGATGTGAGATGTCATAGCACAGAGACAATATTTTCACTACAATATTTTAATTGTATGTAGCTTAGAGTTGTAAACTCAAATCCATGCTGTGGATGCTGTGGTCAGTAAATTAACAAAAATAAATGAAGTTGGTCATATGTATATACAAATGAATGAATGGGTAATTAAATGCAAACAGCAATGGTTTAAGGGCCATCATAGATGGTAATTGACATTTATCTTCCATCTTTAAGATAGAATCACGAATTCAGAGAACTGTGATGAACATTAAAATAGGGGAGGCTGCTATTTAACTGCACTACTGTGCTTTAATGCTATGAGACAATTTAGGCTACCAATACATATGTTGCACTGATATTTTTTAAGCTTGCCAGTATTCCCACCTCCTTGTATTTACCTCATGTGTAATCTCATGTGTAGGTGAGAACTTTGACCCTGATGGGATTTCATCCTTGTAATTAGGTTACAACTTGTGGCAAAGGAGAAGGGAGTTTGCAGATGCAATTAAGGTTTCTGGTCACTTGACTTTGAGTTAATCAAAAGAGAATTATCCTGGATGGGGCTGACCTAATCAACGTGAGCTTTTTTTTTAAAGAGGATTCATACCCTTCTTGAAAAAAGAGATGCAAAGAAGGATAGATACTCCCTTGATGGCCTCAAAGAAGAAAGCAGCCATGAGTTCTATAGCTGTAAGTAAATGAAATTTGCTAACAATGATGAAACCTTAGAAGACTCCAAGTCTCAAACAAGACCCAGATGTAGTGCACACCTTGATTTCAGCTTTGTAAAAACCAGGGAGAGAAGCTATTGAAGTTTTGCCTAGACTTCTGACATACAGATTTGTGATTTAATAAGTGGGTATTGCATCACCACTAGATTGAAGATAATGCTGAATTTATGGGAGTTCAACCACTTATTAGGGTAAAATAAGCAACTATTTATTTACAAACTGGTGATACTTGTGATACTTTCTGGGGTAAAGGACACTTCATACTAATACTACAGGTAGTTGTCTCCCCCATCTCACTTTGCCCATTCTTTATTAAGCTACTGACCCTCTCTGATGAGATTCTGAGTTCTCCTTCTTGAAAAGACTCCTACTTCCTCTGTCCTCAGTTTCTGAAGCAATTATTGCCTAGACAGGCAATTTGAGCATCTCATTCCTAATTGCTGTTGTAGAGAGAGGCTCTACCAGGACATTATGGATCTTTCCCTAGCGCATGAGACTTTCTAAATTACAATCATATAAACTAGTTTGTGTAGAATAAAGGTTCCTGTAGAAAGTAGTCATTGTCAGGGAGGCGCCTGTGGCTCAGTGAGGAGGGCACTGGCCCCATATACTGAGGATGGTGGGTTCGAACCCAGCCCCAGCCAAACTGCAACAAAAAATAGCTGGGCATTGTGGCAGACACCTATGGACCCGCTACTCAGGAGGTTGAGGCAAAAGGATTGCCTAAGCCCAGCAGTTGGAGGTTGCTGTGAGCTGTGATGTCATGGCACTCTACCAAGGGTGACTCTGTCTCAAAAAAAAAAAAAAAAAATGAAAAAAGAAAAGAAAGTAGTCATTGTCAAGCCTGAGTCACTATTTTGCATTTTTGAATGGAAAGTGTCTCTTTGAGAACTATGAAAAATTGCAGTCCTGTATTAGCCTACTTATTTTGTTTCACCTCCTCATGGCTTGTAATGTCCGTAAGAACAAGGATTGTGTCCAATAACTATAACCTAGCAGAGAACCTGACATGGAGTAATCTGATAAATATTTCTTGAATAACTAGCTAGGTATTTAATGAGCTAGGTTGTGTCCTGGACCTCTCATCTTGGGTGCGTCCGGCAATCAAAAGTTTGCAGAAGAAGTGTAAATCATAGCCTGAAGCTTAAAATGTTTATTATAATTTAGTTGAAGTGACAGGGAAGTCATTAATAAGAATTATTCAAAAGTGAATTAATAATACATAGAGGATGCAAGCTAGAGTCAGGGAAAATTTACTCACATGGGCTTAAGAAATCGGAGAAAGCTTCATAGTTGGGCTTAATAATTTAGGCCAAGATATGAGATGAAAGAATATCTAGAGCAGAAACATGATTTTATAAGCTGTTTCACAAATGGTTTACAGTGCATAAAAACTCTATTTTGTCAACTTTTATATTTATATACATTTGTGAAAAATGATTGTTGAAAATAATTTCCAGGTAGTTGTGGAAACCTCACATCCTAGTCATGTATTTATGAAACTAGATCATGTTCTATTGGGGAAGAAAGAATCCAAGAGAGTCCTACAATTTTGATAGCTGAGTCAATTTCTAGACTCTAATTTTTATACTAGGAATAAGGTACTTACTCCTTCCCCCAAATCACCATTGTCCTATGTTCTGGTCTGACTTGAAGCTTCCATTGTTTCTAAAAAAACACAACTATTACACACTAATTATCAATTTTATTTTCCTTGTTATAGGACTGTATGTGTAATAATCAGACCATACCCAACTTATTTGGTGATATTTAACAAGATCGATAGGCTTGCATTACGCTAACTGAAACAGGTAATGTTTTATATTAATAGAAATTGTCAGAAAGTTTTATTCTGCCAAGGTTAGTGGCTCATGCCTATAATCTTAGCACTCTAGGAGGCTGAGGTAGGCAGATGGCTTGAGCTCAGGCATTTGTGACCAACTTGAGCAAGAGTGAGACCCCTTAGCCAGGTGTTGGGGCAGTTACCTATAGTCCCAGCTACTCAGGAGGCTTGAGCTTAAGAATCTGAGGTTGCTGTGAGCTACAGCAGTCTAGGCTGGGCAACAGAGTGAGACTGTCTCAAAATTGAACAAAACAAAACTAAGGTTTATTCTCTGTCATTAATTTAAATTTCATTTTGTAGTGGCTGTTGTTCATAGAACAAAGGAAAATTCACATTTTCCAAACATCAGTTAGCACTACTTGTAAGATCCCTGGAAATGTTTTTAGTGTCTAGAAAATAAATTGCAGAAGCTTCACTTCACCTTATACTAATTTCTATTACTACTAAGTCTTGAGTATGAAATTCTAACTGATGTGGTCATTTTTACTCATTGTTAAGAGCAGGACCCTTTCTTAATTTCTAAGGCCATAATAATTGATACCTAGTCTTTCCCTTCCTCTATTTCTTCCCCTTTCTTCTTCATTTAGATAGCTATTACCTTGTTACTATTAGAAAAGAAAAAATGACGATTCAAAAAGCAAAGTAAGATTAACCCACAGGCCCTAAATGGCAGTCATCTTGTCTTAAAATTATGGCATTGTCCATCTTTATTTGCATCCATTCTATTAGAGCTCTTGCTGGAAGATGAAAAATGTAACCCAGGGAGTCCTGAGAAGCCTCATTCCTGTTCATTCTTCTACTTGGATCTTTGTGCTATGGTACTATCTGTAGTGCCCAATTGTCTTACTTTCAAGTATAAAAATAAATACATTTCTGTGTCTTTTAAAAAGTGTCCTTTGTTACTTCCTGATGATTTGATTCAATATTAAACTTAGCAGTTGAATCAAACATGTGATGTCTGATGTTAAGGAATACGTCTTTATTTTGTGTTTGAGGATTTAAAGAAGAAAACATTTTTTTAAAGAAGAAAACATTTAAAGAAGAAAACATTTTTTCTTTGTAGAATAGAGAAAAAGAGTTGAGAGAAAAGCTAAATATGAATCCAGTCACGTGAGGGGAATCTACTTTGACTCTTGAATTATTTATAAGTTTGTTGTATGATTTTTGTTCTAAGTTTGTTGTATGCCTCTTGTTCTTAGAAGGGGACTGGTGCTGTGATGACTGTACAGTATGGGACCAGTTGTATGATTTACTCCTTTTTTGGTAACAAACTGTAAATGTGCGTGAAAACTTAGCAAAACTGGGGACTAATGACATGGAAAACCCTGGAGAAGCATTCACCTGGGTGCCATGTAGGACTGTCTCGTGCAGGACGTCCTTCTCTAGCTTCCTCCCCACAGAATATGTCACTTCAGTATCTGGACCTTGCACATACTATTATTTTTGCTGTTTCTAAAGTATGTTAAATATGTTTCTACTCCTTATTGGACTCCTAGCTTATTAAGGGCTAGGATTTCATCTCATTAATTATATTTTTATCATATAATAATTTGCATAACATCTGTCTCAACAGTCAATATTTAAAGATGTCAGACTCATTGACAGGTGATGCTATGCATTTGTTTCCTATAGGTGGGGAATTTAAAGATTTTTCATCCTTTTTTATATGTGAAGATACACAAATCAATGATAAATAGATGGATAGATTAATGGATGAATTGAATGGATGTAAAGATAGGTTGAGTCATCACCAGGTTTGTTGTGTACTGTCTACATAGCAGACAATGTGTTAGGTATTTTTGTTTGTTTGCTTTTTGTTTTTAGAGATGGGCTCTCACTCTCTCATCCAAGCTGGAAAGCAGAGGTGCAGTCATACCTCACTGCAGCCTCAAACTCCTTGGCATAAGTGATCTCCCTGCCTCAGCCTAGCGAGGACTGCAAACCTGCATCAAAAAGCCAACCACATTTGCTTTTTTAAAAAATGGGGTCTTGGTATGTTGCCCAGGCTGGTCTTGAACTTTTGGGCTCAAGCGATCTTCCAGTCTCTGCCTTTCAGAGTGCTGGGGTTACAGGCATGAGCCATCATGCCTGCCCTGTGCTGGATATTTAATTTGTACCAAACAATTGATTTTTCCTGGGACTTTTGCATTTATTCTACTTGAGCCTTTTAAATATAATCTGTCATTTGGGGAACAAAAAATCACGTAGTCAGTTAGGTGAAACTAAACGTTTTCTGAGTGCCCAAATATCACCTTGGCCATGGATTCATTATAACAGAATTTACTTGCCCAGAGACTCACAATCTTGTGTTCTAGTGCTATTTTCAGGTATAGTAGAAAATAAAGAATGAAATATGTGAATTGCCCTTTCCAACAAGATAGCATTGAAGGAAATCAATGGTTTTAATAAATTGTGACTAAAGGTTGGTTTTCAGCTTACACATGTCCAAACTCCTTTCCCCAGGAATCCAGTCACATACCCGGAGCTGACCTGAAAGTTCTCTGTTTTATTGGCTGATTGATTGTAAGAATGAGGAGGATTTAACACGGAGTGAAAATGCAGCTGTCTTTGGGAGGGCAGCGAGAAACAAGTGCCTGCAGCAGTGAGGCTGGGGAATGAGTTTTCAATGTGGTTAATGGAGTGTGCTATCAGTGCAAGTCAGTGGTAATTAGCAATGAGTATAATGGGACAGGGTGGGTGAGCTTGTCTTCTCACACTTCCAACAGACCAGCAGCACAGGTGAAAGGGGAAGGGCAAAAATGGCACTCTCCTCCTTTGGGAGGAAAAAACATGTAATTATAAAAAGAAATTTGGTGAGAGCGTACGAAGGAGCAGGAGGAGGAAAGGCTTTGACACAGGACATTCATTGCCTACACTTGTGTGCCCATTTCCTCTGTACGATGCAGTTTCCCAGGACTGTTTCCCTAGTTATAGCAATCTGTGTTTCTTTACATTTATGAGGGTTTCACTATCATACTTGTTACACAGGTAACTCAAGTACTGACAGCAAACTTGGAAACAATGGCAAAGGAAAAAAAATTTCACTTAGCGAGAATTGTTATTAATATAATATTTTGGCATATTTGCTGCCAGATGGTTTTTATGTGATAGTTTTATTATTAACAGTTTTTTGTTTTTTTTTTTTTGAGACAGAGTCTGACTACATCACCCTCGGTAGAGTGCCATGGCGTCAGAGCTCGCAGCAACCTCAAACTCTTGGACTTAAGTGATTTCTCTTGCCTCAGCCTCCCACATAGCTGGGACTATAGGCTCCCGCCTCAATGCTGGGCTATTTTTTGGTTGCAGTGTCATTGTTATTTAGCTGGCCCAGGCCGGGTACGAACAGGCCAGCCTGGGTATATGGGGCTGGTGCCCTACTCACTGAGCTACGTGTACTGTCCTATTATGAACAGTTTTAATCATAGTATATGTACTGTTTTATCTGGCATTTCATCTAACACTTAAGCAGTTTTCATGTTAGCACAAACATTAGCCATAGGTAACTTTTACTCTCTTCACTCTGTACAGAGCAGTGTTTCAAACAGTGTCACAAGTGCTGTTGCAATGATTACAACGACCCTAAGAGATAGGTTCTATTATCAGCATTTTAACAGGGAACAAATTGAAGCACAGATTGGGTAAATAGTTTTTCTAGTCTCACATGTGTATGGGTATCACAGTTTAGTTACAGAATGCGTATGCTCCTTCCCTGATATCAGAACAGGGTCAGCAAACTTTTTCTTTAAAAGGCTGGATAGTACATATTTGAGGCTTTGGGGTTCTTAGGGTTTTTATCACAACTATTCCACTCCATCATAGCATCATATTACCTATAGACCAGCAGAAAACAAATACAATAAATACTAAAGTAAGCAATCACCTGTTCCAATAAAATTTTGTTTTGAAATTTGTATTTGATATTATGTTCACAGGTCAGAATAGGACAGCATTTTTAAAATCTTTTTCTTTTCCAATTATTTAAAAATGTAAATGCTATTCTTAACTTCAAGGGTACCTTACAAACACAGGCTGCAGAAAATGGTGCATGGTTTCATTATTAGACTAATCCATGGAATATTTACCACCTAATGGCAGCCCTAGTGGTCAAATATTTTGGTTGTTTCAAACAAAAATGTACCAAGATAAGTGGTGCCATGATGAGAATTTTTATATATTGAGTTTTTATGATTTTTTTAACAATATTATAACATTTCCAGATGTTATCTGTTCAAAGAGCATGAATAGCTCTATTACATTTAAATTGTATAACTGGGCCTGGTGGCTCACACCTGTAATCCCAGTACTCTCAGAGGCCAAGGTAGGTGGGTTACCTGGGGTTGCAGGTTCGAGACCAGCTTGAGCAAGAGCAAGACCCTGTCTCTAAAAAATAGGCAGGCATTGCGATGGGCACCTGTAGTTCCAGCTACTTGGGAGGCTGAGGCAAGAGGATGGCTTGAGCTCAAGAGTTAGAGATTGCTGTGAGCTGTGATGCCACAACATTCTACTGAAAGCAACAAAGTGAGACTCTGTCTGCAAAAATAAATAAATAAAGTAAATAAATAAATACATAAATAAATACATAAATAAATAATTTGTATAGCAAGACCACTGGGTATCAGTGATAGGCCAATATTGTGTTGTTGCTGTGATTAAATACGTACTGAACTAATGAAACGTCATTTGAGAAAATGTCTAAAACTTCTAAACATCCTGTCTGAGTACCATATCAGTATTACATCTGAAGGTGAAAAACTATTGTAAGCAGTAACCCTCATAAAGTGTTTAATTTTATATATATCAAACATTTGCCCCCCACCCCCGCCACTCTCCTCACCATTAGTTCCGGTTTGATTTTTCTTAAAAAACTGGTTTGATGGAAGGATGTCAGTTTCTTTTCAGATTGCTTTTACAATAAAGTTAAAATGAAAGGTAACAGGGAGTGCTGCCTAGTTGGACAGTGGTGGGCAGAGATATTTCTGTTTAATTGGTTCCCATGGAGGCTGAGGATTCAAAAGCCGATATCTGCAGCTTAACTACTTTTAGAGGCCAACTATAGAGCCTGTGTCCCCAATGTGTTCCCTTAACTGCCTGGCACTGCTGCTAAATGCAAGGGAAAGCCAGAAATCAAATATAGAGTGTTCTATGCGAACTGGTCCACAGCGCTGGGCAGACATCCTGAAGTTAGCTTGCGTCTGCCTGTTAGGAGTATCATCTTCACACAGAGGATCAGATTCTTGAAGTAATGGGGCCCATGCTGTTTTGTAGGGATCCCAGTGGAACTGGTGGGTGTAGGCACCATAATGAAGTGACAATAGACTTCATATCAAAACCGAAGTCCTAATATTTGAAAGGCGGGTGGTTATTTCAAGTTCAGCAAGGTTTTCCACCTTCTCTGATTCCTCAGTGGTGAATTTCAGATGTCAGTATCCTCCAAATCGACTGCCTTTAGTCTTTGTAACCATGTGATTCTAGATGGAAAATTAATCTCACATATACCTCAAAATAACTGATTTTCCACTTTGCATAGCGCATGTAAATTTTCAGTTCAGTGGCTAAATTGTGTGTCTTACTAAATTGCCTTGGGACAAAGAAGAGCATTCCCCTGTGCTTCAGCCTTGTCAGTCCAGTTGTATTTCACAGATGCTTTTTCACACCCACGTGTCTTTTTGAACAGGATGTACTCTTGGCTGGAAGTTCTCTTTCACATGGCGGTTCTACCTCCCATCCAGCTGCTCCATAGATCTCCACACATTCATGAAGGCCTCGTGGAAATCCTTTAAGAACCCTCTCCCTTTTGTTTAATTTTTTTTTTGAGAAAAATGAACTAGTCACCTGTTCCCATTTTTTGTGTTTCACTGTACTCTGGACATTTATTCTATTTGGGGAAAAATTTTAGCTTGAGTATGATGTCCACAAACTAAACTCCTCTAATCCCCATGAACTAAAATTTGTTAGCATGACTTAACATCCCTTGCCAATAATTGCACAAGTGGCCCTTGACCCAGGCGTCATAGGCGCACCACCTGAAAAATCCGTTAAATTACCAATACGCATGTTGCATTCAAAATGAATGAAATCAGAATCTTTGAGCACGGAACCTTCGTACTGGTCATTGTAAGTTCTCCTCCACATGATTTTGATGCGGAGGAGGTTTGAGAACCACTGGTCTAAGCCTCACAGATTCAGCTTTGAAATTCTCTGACATAATCATGCCATTCTTTTCCTCATCCAGTGACAAGCCAAATGTCTCCTTTTCTGAGATTCATCTCCAGCCCTATTTGACGTTCTGCCCATTTCTAACGGAAGACTGAGTGCTGTATAGTCTATTTCCAGAGCTGCCATGAATATTTATACGTTGCCTGCATCTTTACAAATTAGAGAGCAGCAAGATGAATGAGAATAGTGAATCAGAGAAGACACACAGTGTGATGCGGCCAGAAATTTACTATCTCATTTCTATTTAAAACCTGATGACTCAGAGAAGGAGGCAGTCCACATCCATTTCAGTAAATTCCTAAATGCTCTCCAACATGGCACTTTGAATTTTAGCACTGCCGAGGTGACTTGATTTATTCCCTGGGAAGAATGTGTATGTATTTGTATGCATATATCTGTGTGTGTGAGAAAGTATGTATTTAAGTGAGATTGTTTTAAAATAAAATGAAAAAAGAAATTACCAGGCTAACTGCTAATTACTTTCTGTAAAGCCTCATTTTCTATGTTGTCTTGGTGATGCAAATGTACCTCCGACCCCTAATGAATAATTCTTAAGTCTGACAAAATGCTATTTGTTTCTAAATTGATTTTTAATGTCTTTGGTTTGCATTTTCTTCACTTAGTTAGCTTTCCAACAATTATTCATTAGATTTCCCTGCCTTTTCATTTTTCTCATGCTCAAGTTTGAAATAGATTTTGTAAGAGACAAGTGTCAAGATTTATTGTGGTAATGTTGCGATTTGACACATCTATAGTAGAAGGGCACAGAGAGAACAGTAATATGCATTTTTTTATTTTAGGCTTTGATCATCTGGCAAATATAGAGCCATTTACAATTGCATAGTATAACATGATATAAGGAAAATTTGCCCATAATGATGTCCATGTGCCTATATCATAAACACAATGACGAATGCGATGTGATTTCATCAGGCACAAGGACAGAGTGAGTTGAGCATGACCTATGGGGTAAAGTCAGAGTTTGTGTTATTAATTTGAGGCTTTCACTTTGAAACATAAATAAATATCATGAACACACGGTCACCCATTAGTGTTCTTGGTGGGCAGATTGCAAACATTCTAATTCCCGCCTCACTTTTGACCATGTGGCTAGTTCCAGGAAACCTTTCTGTGTAGTCTGAGGGCACACTTCATATTTGTCCATGTTGTAGCTCTTGGTCATGTGCACCAGATAACAGTGTCTGACTTTTGTGTTAAGAATTTTGAAGTTTCTCACTCTTCCAGGAACTATAAATTCTTTAGGTATTTATCCATTTAACAAATTAATATTGTGTCCATAATTTTCAGTAAGCACTATACTAGGCGCTGAAGTTACTTCTTGCTTTGTTTGGAGCTTATAGTCTAGCAGTAGGGAGAAAGAAATTATTAAATTAAAATAAAACACACTAAAATATTCACTGAAAGTCGTAATAAGTGCTGTGCTACTTAGGAATCAGGAATTAGGACACATGAAACAGAGGAGCCAGCCTTAAACTCAGAGGTGAGAAAAAGAATTAGTCTTCTCCGAGGATATAATGTTCAGGTTCAGATGTAAAGCAGTATAAGAAGGGGGGTTTTGTCAGAATAGTGGATGGGGTTGAAAAATCTTATGGCCAGCCACACTTTACAGATCAAGAGTCCCTGTGTTCCACAGGAATGCTGTACCCATTTTATGTTAGTAAATAAAGATTTATTATTTTTCCAATCTGGTGTTCAAGGAGCCAGGCGGTCATCAATACTGTGAGCTACATTGCCTCCCTGGAAGCAGAGGCAGAAATAAGCATTGTGGTTCAAGTGATGTATTAAGGACATGGTACCAAGGGGCCCAGACGCATGTGCAGTTGGGTAGGGCAGTGAGGGAAGCAGAGTGGGGCAGGGGGAAAAAACTGAGGTGGAGAGTGAGTCAGCCAGAGTCTAGTCTAGCCTCAGTATAACCCATGGGAATCCCTGGCATCTTAATTGCGCCCAAACATTGGAGCCAAAGAAGCTGCCCTCTTGTGCCTATCTCAGGCAGCTATTGGCATGGGGTGTGTGTGTGTGTATGTGTGTGTGTTTGGTGCATTGGAGTAAGGAGTGGGTGTTGTTCCTGTAGGCTCTCAGAAAGGAGGGCTCCTTTTGTCAGGGAATCTTTTAAAAAAAAGAAAGAAAGAAAAAGCTGTAAAGAATTGCTATCAGCCACCACTCACAATAGTTGGTAAAAGGATCTTGGTGGGGCATCAGCAGCCTCCACGTCAATGATTCTCCTAGACCAGTGGCGGCATCACCCAGGGCTCTGATAGAAATTCAGATTTCCATATCCTACCTGAAACTCATTAAATTCGAAACTCAGGGAGGAGGACCCAGCAATCTCTTTTAACAAGCCTAAGTGATACCTTTATGTTTATTTGTTTGTTTGCAAACATTAGACCTTTTTAAAATTACTTATTTTTAATATGACATGTAAAATTATATGTATTTATCATGTGCAATGTAATGTCTTGAAGTATACAGTAAGTGCTCACTTAATGCCATCGATAGGTTCATGGAAACTTTGGCTATAAGCTAAAGGATATATAGCAGGTCCTTGATTAATAGGTTTTCTTCAACATTATTTCATTATAAGGTTAAGAAAAAATGATTTTGTTATATGCCATTTTGCTTATAGTTTTGTTTCTAAGACCTTACAGATGATGTTAAGTTTCTAAGACCTTACAGATGATATTAAGTGAGAACTTAAATACATATATTGTATAATACTCAAATCTAGCTGATTAACAAAAGCATTATCTTACATAGCTTTTATGGTGAGCATACTCAGTATGCCCTGTCTTAGCATTTTTCAGTAAAACAATTGTCATTAATTATAATCATCATGGAGTATAATAGATCTTTTGAACTGATTTAAGTGAGATTATGAATCCTTTCTTTAATTCCAATGAATTTAGGAGATACAAATGGGGTTTTGTGGCGTAGATGTATTGTCTAGTGGTGAAGCCTGGGTTTTTAATATACTCATCACCAAAATGCTGTTCATGGTACCCAAGAAGAGATTTTTCATCCCTCGCCACCCCTCTTTCCTTATTTCTGACTCTCCAGTCTCTGTTATACCACTCTGCTCATTCACATGCTAACTCCCACTTACAAGTGAGAATGTGTGGTAATTGGTTTGCCATTCCTAACATACTTCACATAGGATAATGTCTTCTATTCCCATCTACATTGCTACAAAGACATTGGTTCATTCTCTTTTATTTCTGAGTGGTATTCTGGGAGCGGGGGTGCATGCATGCATTTTCTTATCCACTCATCAGGTCATGCTGCCATGAACATACAAGTGCAGGTAACCTTTGACATCTCCTTTGGATAGGAGGCATCTTTCATTTCCAACCCCGCTCTCTTTCCTAATCATCCCAGACTCTGGTAACCACTGTTCTACTCTTGATCTCTATGATAAACTTTTTTAGATTCTATCTATGAGCAAGAACATGAGGGCTTTACATCCTGTGCCTGCCTTAATATTATGTCCTCTATGTTTACTCATAATGCCAGGGGAGTCTGATGTAGGCTCATGCTTGAGAGCCACTCAGCTGTAGGAAGCTTTTAAAGTAGCTGGTAGAAAGTTTACGTTACGCATTGAGCTTGAAGAAAACACACACACACATACACACAAATACACACATAAGGAAGTGATATTAGCCAAATTTCTACATGTCTAAAAATGATTCATATAGTATCAGGAAGAATTTGAAACTTTACCAATGAATTTTCAGGTATTGGTTTTTCACTTATGGGTATTTGATTTTTCTCTGAAATCCAGCTCAGCTGTCAGCATTTGGGCTTGAAACATACTTTACTATGTGCTGTCCGTGGATGACTACTTGCCAAAGTAGGTCAGAGCAATAACAAAGATTACTGGCACAGGATGGGAGTGTAAAGTCCAGGCATAAGTGACTTTTGACACATAATGTGGAAATACGTTTTTTTTTTCAATATTTTAACTCTTCCTAGAAATTCTGGAAGATCGTTAAAGGATATAATGTAACCAGATATTTCTTCTGCCCAAGAATTTTGGAGTTAAAAAATTGAATGCAACTGCAAATAATATCCAACTTATTCATAAGTAACATATGGAAAATCTCACATGCGTGAGTGAGGACTGTAGAGAAAATCGTGTTTTCTTGTAAGGCTTTGTTATTTGCCACTTTATCATTTGTCTCACTTTCTAAATCTAGGGGCATCATTTGGGAATGAGTACTGCTTAATTCATCTTGACATTGTTCATAATTACACTTCCTACAACTCACTTGCAAGCCTTTTTGTGAGACGCTGTACAGGGGTCCTCAAAGTACGGCCCGCTGGCCACAAGAGTTGGTGTGAATTATATTTGTTCCCATTTGGTTTTTACTTCAAAATAAGATATGTGCAATGTGCATAGGAATTTGTTCATAGTTTTTTTTTTTTTTTTTAACTATAGTCCGGCCCTCCAACGGTCTGAGGGACAGTGAATTGGCCCCCTGTTTAAAAAGTTTGAGGACACTTGTGTGTAGAAGCAATGGTGAACAAAATGAACAAATTTGCTGCTCTCAGGATCCTTAACATCTATGTTAGTTTCTTGTCACTTCTATAATAAACTACCACGAATTTTGTGGCTTAAAATAACAAAACTTTATTATTGTTTTAGAGCAGTGGTTCTCAACCTTCCTAATGCAGCAACTCTTTAATACAGTTCCTGTGGGTCGCACAGGTTGAGAACTGCTGTTTTAGAGGTTGGAATTCTTGTCTTGTGGTCTCCCACCCCACTGAGATCTGCTTCTGTCTTGCTGATCCCCTTTTCTCCCGCATTTCCCTGTCGTCTTTCCTTTATAAGGATTCTTGTAATTACACTGGGTCCACCTAGATAATTCAGGATAATCTTCCAATTCAGTATGTTTAATCACCTCTGCAAAAACCACTTTTGCCATAAAAAATAACATATATACAGCTTCCGGGGATTTGGTTATAATATATTTTGGGGGCACAGGGCATCATTTTGCCTATCCTACTATGCAAGGGAGAAGAGAGTGACCTAAAAAACTATCATGTAAATAACTATATAATTATAAATTTCAATGAGTGCCAAAAAAGGAATCAGAAGATCAATCATTTGTTATTGGGTCTCAAGTAGTTTTTTTTTTTGATAAAGTGAAATTTAAATTGGCATGAGAACGAGTATTGGACACAAGGTTCTGTGCCAACAACCAAAGATGAAAACAAGAGTGACAGGTTGGAGGAGCTAAAACACGGGTTGGCTATCCTGTATGGATGGTAAGTGGGGAACAAGTACCCCAGGAAATATATAGAGGGAAGGAGGTGTTAAGCTACAAAGGGTCTGGGTCTGCTAAGGCTCATACTTCTCTTACTAATCTTTATTTTTGGACACGCTGAATTTTATAATTAATACGATCTGTCTCTTAGTCTTAGCTGCTATCTTTGCTAGAGCTAAATTTGAGTGCCACTTGCAGCAGGTGGGTAGAAAACTATGTGGGTTCTTATTTTTAGGCTTACTCACAGCTTCTCTTTGCACACACTTCTTTTTTTCATTCTTTCACCTCCCTACTTTAAAAATAACATTTAGTCATAGGACTGATACATTTTTTCGTATAAATCCATACAAACATTTTCATAAAAGTTATGCCATCTTTTCCCAAGCCAGGGGTAATTATCTTTAATGATTTTGTGTGTAGATTTATAGATTATTTTTTATATGCATGTACGTATTTGGAGAGAAAATTGTGATTTCTATGCTCTTTGGTAAGCTGAAGTTCCCTTATTCATAATGTATGGTAAACATCTTTTGATATAAATTCAGTGTACTGTTAGTATTTCTGATTTTATAGTAGTGATTTTAATAATGCACGATGACTAATTTGACTATGTCATTTACAATTTTCTACTTTAACAAACAATGTGGCACTGAGCATTCTTGTATTATTCTCACACAATACATTATCTCTCCCCTTGGGATAAATTTCTAACTGTAGGGCCAAAGGCCATTTTTGTTCCATTTCTAATTTATGCTATCTTGACATATTTTATATTCCCAGTGAGCTGCCTTAAAACAATTCTGAGCAAGACAGGGTAATTAATTTAAAAACAACAAAAAAAGGAAATATTTCCCACTGTTCTGCTTCCATATCTGAGAAGACAAAAGCTGGTGGGGAGGAAGTAATTATTCACTGAATATTCTTTGTTTTCTTTCCTTTATGTTTTAACAGAGTGACATTACGGCAAATACCTACATTTAGGTAAATGGTACTGTTTTTCATTCAGTTACTCAGACCCAAATCATCTTTGCTTCTCTCTTTCTCTCATTCTGGACATCCAGTCCATTGGCAAAGTCTGTCCAAACTGACTGCTTCTTATCAAGATCCTCGCTTCACCCACCATTGTCTAAGACACCACCACTGGTCCATGACAATGACCTTTCTGATCCTCGTCTTTGGACTTTGATCCCGTTCAATTTAATCTCAGCGCAGACACTATAGATATGCTTTAAAAAGGTTAGATCACATCACTCTACTTTTCAAAACTATGAATTGGGTTTCCTTCCAATGTAAAACCAAAGCTAAGATGCTTGTTGTGCTTCCCCCAAACTTCCATGTTCCAAGCCTGTCGCCCTCTCCAAGCCTTCTGCTCACTTCTTTCACCCTCAGTCCTCTCCAGCCACTTGCTTGCTGTTTCCTGACATGCTAATCATGCTACCTTATCAGGGGATATGTACTTTCTATTCCCATTCTCATCTCCTTCTGCCCCCACCCCTCAATGACCTGAGAACTTTGCTTTCTCACTTTTCCAGATCTCTGTTCAAATATCTGTTATCATCACTCTGTATTTCCGTAACTGCTTTACTTTTTCTTCCTTTTTTAAAGGAAGTATAATTGAAATACAAGAAATAATGTCCCTATTTCATCCATATATTTTAATGAGCTTGGACATAGACTCATATCTGTGGTGCCATAACCACAATGAAGGTACTAAACATGTCCTTCCCCTCCAGAAATGTCCTTGCCTTCCCTTTGGTGGTATGAACACTTGATGGGTGATCTGTCCTCTTAGCACGTGTTAAAGTGCACAATACTATATTGTTACTTGCAGGTATTATGTTTTACAGCAGATCTCTTGAAGTTGCCTTTCTTAACTCAAATTTTATACACATTAAGCAATAATTCCCATTTTATCCTCCCTGTAGACCCTGACAATCATCATTCTTTTCTTTGCTTCTGTGAATTTGACTGTTTTAAGCAAGTGGAATCACGCAGGATCTGTTCTTTCGTGACTGGTTTGTTTCACGTAGCATAATACCCTCTAGGTTTATCCATGTTACAAACAGTGAGCTCCTTCTTTTTTAAGGCTGAACACGTATCATTGTGTGTGTGCGTGTGTGTGTATTACATTTTATCAGTCCTTTGATGAGCATTTAGGTTGCTCACATATCTTGACCATTGTCATTAGTGTCTCTCAACAAACACGGGGATACAGACACATCCAGTACTTGAGGATGTATTTACCCGGTGTGAGATTACTGGATCACAAGGCACTTCTATTTTTAAATTTGGGGGAAACCCCTGTACTGTTGTTCATGGTACCTGCACCATGCTATGTTCCCACCAAGAGTGTGTAAGGGTTTCAATTTCTCCACATCCTCAACAACATTTGATGCGCTTTACTTTTTCCTAACAGCACTAATGACTGCCTCGTATGGTGTTTTCTAGCTATTTGTACCTGTGCTTATTTTTTGTTTCGTATTTATTAAATACGAGTTATAGGAATTCTAATACTGTCCTTCTACAGTTTGATCAGTACATGATTTGCAGAAGGCTGTATTAAATATTTGTTAAATGTATATGTGCTTGCATGTGTGAACAAAGAATTAGGGTCAGATTTAGAGGCTGCCAGGTTGTGACCTTTAACTTTATGCAGCTGGTCACAAGATATGCTTTGGAATTGAATAAACAAAGTCATGCACCTACCTGATTTTTAAATAATAACTTAGGGGGGAAAATGTGCTGAGAATTGTTAAAATTTCTGATTAAGGATGGCATAAATGTGCAAAAACCAGGAAAGGTAAGAGAGGGAAACCAGTAGCAAGAATATCTTCTTTTTTGAAAGATAGGAACTGGAGAAGGTATCGGTTTTCTCAAGAGACTGGTTTCATTTAAAAAACTGTTTCAGTGTCTGTTTCCTTTTTATAAGTGCTGTGAAGTATGTGTGTGTTTCATCAACAAACCAGAGCAGCTAGCATGACTTAAAAAGGCTTTTCCAGTGTATTATAATGTCACATGCCAGGAAATGTGACTTTTTAAAATACAGATTACAGAATTGAGAAAATATCTTACTCAATTTATCTTAAAATTTAATTTTCTTCTCTTTAGTGTTCAAAATTCTCTTGACTGAGGAACCTGAGACCCTATTTCCTTGCAATGTTGATGGAGATCAGAGGCAAGTTTTGAGAAATGCAAAACGCAACCCTGGATAATTTTGTACAGCAGCCAGAGGAGGTCTGCATCAGTTCTTAGCCACCCACAATGCTAATTAAATTTACCCATGTGAAAAGCAAACACCCACCCTGGTTATTTTGAGCTAACTTGCAGAAACAAGTTGCATGTTTCTGCATCCCGACACTTCCCCACCCCTATCCCATAGGAGTCCACAGCATTACTATAAGGCCAGTGTAAACTGTTGTTCCATTTGGAAACACTTGAGAGTGTTACCTACTAAAAAAAAACTAGGGCATTTTTATCACTAGCCTACTTTCTAAAGCAAGTTTTGATGCTGCCTTGAAACTTCTTCGCTTTGTATTTTTCCTCTATGGGATGGAGTTGGTTGAAATATTTGAGCCCCGAAGTCATGTAGATCTGGATTGCATTAAAGCTTCATATTCCTGCTTTTGTGATGTTAGGAAAGTCATTGAGCTTCTCTGTGTCACAAATAAGAGAAATAACAGAACCTACCTCATGGGAAAAGCATGAAAATTCAATGAGCTAGTATAAGTAAAGAAGATAATTAGGCAGATGGTGGTGGCTTAACAATGATCATTAGTTTCTTTCTGTGTGTTGCTGTTTTCTTTGAGATATGATGATGTTATTCTTTTCATTCATTAAAAAGACATGTTTTTTGAGCCTACTGTGTTTCACACCCTGGTGTTACATTAGAGAAATGGTGGTTAAAAAATTCCAAAGAAACAATCCCTGATCTCATAGCATTTACATATCTTGTGGGGAAAGAACAACGAGCAAACTGATAAATATGGTATTTTTATATTGTGTAATCCTTGAAAGATAATGTAGATTCTGAGATAGAGAGTGGCTGAGGGTAGGGGGACCTTGCTCAGCTAGTCAAGATCTACATGGCTTCTTGTAGAGGTGACATTTGAACGAAAACTTGAAGAATGAGAGACAGACCTGCAATGAATAAGAACCAGCTATGGATGATCTTGGGGAAGAGAAATCCACAGACAGAAAATGTGAAATCCTTTTGATGCCTTTGCAGAACAGACAGTATGTGAGAGAGGAAGAGAAGACAGTTATGGAAGAAGTTTGAGAGGAAAATGTGGAGATTAGGGTTATACTACAGACTCTCTCCTGCAGGACAGGGCTTGTGGCTTTATTTGGATCTATGGTGAAAAGCCTTTGTGCTGGCTTGAGCAAGAGGGTGATAGAATATAAATCACATTTTTAAACACAGGTTAGGAATGAGGAGAATGGATTGTGGAAGGACAAGAGCTCAGGATACTTAGTGTGACTTTTATCGTTAGCACACGAGGCAACTACACATATAACATAACAGATTGAATAGTACCCACAAAATGCTATGTCCTTAATCCCTGGTACCTCTTAATGTGACATTAGTGGGAAGCAAGGTCTTTAGAGATATAATTAACTTAAGAATATTCTAGATTTGGGCTTGGTGCCTATAGCTCAGCAGCTAGGGTGCCAGTCACATACACTTGAGCTGGCAGGTTCAAATCCAGCCCAGGCCAACTACAATAAAAAAAAAAATAGCCAAACATTGTGATGGGCACCTGTACGCCCAGCTACTTGGGAAGCTGAGGCAAGAGAATTGCTTAAGCCCAAGAGTTTGAGGTTTTCTGTGAGCTGTGATGCCATTGCACTCTACCCAGGGTGACATGATGAGATTCTGTCTCCAAAAAAAAAAAAAAAGAAAAGAAAAAAATATCCTAGATTTGAAATGGGCCCTAAATCCATTGACTGAATTTATCAGAGACAGGAGAGGGCGATTTAAGACACAGCGACACACAGAGGCAGGGACTGGAGTGGCAGGTCTGTACGTCGGGAACATGGAGGATTCCCAGCTGCCCCTAATGCTAGGAGAGAGGGAGGAAGCAAACAGCCGCACAGGGGACCACGTCTTCCCACCCTTCGTTTTGGGACCTCTGGTATCTAGAATTGTGAAAGAATATTGTTTTTTTTTATATTTTTGAGGGAAATTAAACTAGCACCCAAGAGATAACTGATAGGAAAGAAAGACAAAACATGCCCAGTTGATGTCCACAGAGTGGTAGAATTGAAGACTGAAAGGAGAGAGGAAAAAAAAAGAGAGAATTAGGCTTTCATAAGCCCCGAGCCATACTTAGCCCCGATGATGTACTTTTATTTGGCAGGAGTATTCATTTCTCAGACTTTGGAAATATCTTCTGTGTGGATGAAGGGACACCTGAGAAGCAGGCCCCAGAAATGTCTGTCACCAAGGAAACTTCTTGGTGCTCTCTGGGGGCTGACTGGACACGAAGCCAGTTCCTCACATATGATGGCTTGGTTATTTCTAACACTATTTTATATTTTGTTTGTATTGTAATAACTAGCAGTAGTTGATAATGACAATCCTAAAACAGGGGACCTTTATTCAATATAAATACCTTATCATAATCTGCAAAAGTGCTGCAGACAGGCAGTAATTACCCATGGGCTGTGTGCAGAGTGATGTTCTGTACTGAAGCAGAGTAAAGGTTTATGGATGGGACAATTAATTTCCCAGGGGACAACAGAGAGATCGTTTATCGAGTTTCTAATATGTGCTAAGGTACTATGCTAAAGCTTTTATATCTGTTAATTCTTATTCTTGCAAATTCTCCAAAGGCAAATATTAAAAATTACATTTTAAAGAAGAAAGAGCTGAGGCTAAGAAGGATTCAGCCAACCCCCCATTAAAGGTTTATATTACATAAACACAGGGTTATATATTGAGCCGTCCAGTTAGTAACTGGTAAAGCTAGAACTGAACTCAGCTCTGTCTAAATCAGTGGTTCTCAACCTTCTTACTGCCGAGGCTTTTTAATACAGTTCCTGTGGGTCACGGCCCACAGGTTGAGAATTGCTGGTCTAAATCAAAGCGTATCTATGCCTATGGATGATCACAACTCTGTCAAAATGATTCAACCACAGTCCTCCTTGATGGATACAGGGTAAATTGTTTTAAATTTGGGCACTAAAGGATGTAGTTGATAATAGGGATGGATGCTGATGACATTGAGAAGCCCACTGTCATTTAGGCCACAGAGCAGGGAGGCAGAGAAGTGGAGGAAAAGTCACTGTCTTCATTCTTCCTTGGTTTACTCAGGAAAATCAGCATGCTCCAGTAGTTCCCACAATTGGCAAAAGAGAGTCAGTCCCAGACGGTTGCCCGTGTCATCTCCCCACCTCCTGTGCTCTCAGTCTCCCAGCCAGACTGTCTCTTCTCCGGTGGATCCGGCTGACTTTCCAACTTGAGCCCGGTCATTAAACACTAATTAGATTGGCGCTTTGCTCTCCTCCAGTTCAAGTTTTAATAAAGTGGCCTCTTCCTTTTCTCTCTCTCTTTTTCTTGAAGTCCCAGACAGGGTCATCCCCTTTTCCTCTGTGCGGCTTGAACTCTCTTTCTGGGTGTGTTCAGCCAATGGGCAAGGCAATTTAGATGAAGGCTAAAAAGAGCCGAAGTACCTGGAGTAATGAACACACTACTTAGGAGGAGATAAATAAATATAGAAATAAAGAAAAAGAGCCCAGTTTGCTTCTAGGATACTGCCCACTTGTTTCTCACTGAACATTTTGGATCTTACACATAGTCATTTGCCAATGAAAAAACCACTAGTGTGGTCTCGAGGCTCAATTAATTTGAAAATACTTCGAGGTGGATCACTTAGATATTGCTTTATCTTTTGTCTCCAAGATATTATCAGGTTTCAAACTCTATCAGCTACCCAATACTATTGGCTTACCTTACTAATTTGGCCCCAGAGTACATTCCCTTCAGACTAAAAGAGAAAATGTATGATCCAAACCTTGGCTACTATTAACCCCGTCCAGACCATATTTAGTTAAGGAAAAAGTAATTATTTCCTTTGTAAGACTGTAGATTTTGTGCTTTCATGGCTGGTATTTTGCCTTTCTTTTATTTCTGTGTTTTCTTTGCATATCTATGATTATATTAAAACAAATCTCAGAAAGGAATGCAATATTTTTTCAAAATACAGATGGATCTTTTCACTGACCTTATCAGAAACTGAAGAATTTTGTATTCCCAAGTTTCATTTGCATATAATCTATAACATCAATAGTCCATGCTTTGAACTAGCTATCAGTAGCCAGATATGATTTGTTTATATTCATTAGAAGTTATATTTATATAGCAAATTGATTTATTTTTAGAAGCTATGTAATTAAAGGGATTGTGTGAGTCAAACACAAATTTTTCAGCCCCCCTGGTAAAAAAATACTACTGGGTATAAATTGACCATCCAAGGGACAGTAATAAACTGGTCAGCGTATGGAGTTGGTCGACATAGGGAATTAAGCTTATTGTCCTGATATGCACATGTGGCCCATGTCTGGTCTATGAAAATTAGGTCAACTGAAGGAGGTAGTCGGTGCAGGGAGGTGGCCAACTGTGGAGATGCTACTATATATAAAAAGATGTGGAATATTTTTAAATAGAAGAAATAGTTTTCTAGGCTTAGAGGCTGATTGTTCCAAGTAAACAGGAATGCATCATCCAGTATGTTCATTCTACATTTTATTAGTCATCTATTGCTTCAATGCTTCAAAACAGTATTATCACAGAGGTAGTAGCTTACAACAACACACATTATTTACTTCATAATTTCTGAGGGTCAGCAAAGCAGGTACAGTTTAACCGGGTCCTTTACTCAAGGCCTTTCACAAGGTATAGACCAGAGCTGAGGTCTCCTCTGAAGGTCAATTGAGAATAATCTACTTTCAAGCAATGACCAATACTAATGCATATTATGGGAAAGGCTGAAACTAAGACTCCAGAGCATGACAAGCCCTTAGTAGACATGGAGCTCTTTAACACAATTGTCTTAACCTTGATTTTCATGAAATCACAACAGAGACCTAAGAAATATGACGTCCTATAGTCTAGCCAGGCCTTAGTCTACATTAGTACATAACATTTCATATATATGCATTGGTATACAGCATTAGTATAGTGAAAGTTTAAGAAATAAATACTTGTCTGCATAGTCGCAGTGAAAAGCCAGCTCTGAAGCAGCCTTAGAAGGATGGCAACTAAATTCTTTAAGAACATAACTTATGGCAAGAAATATTTATGTATCATTTATATTACTACTCCTCCTCATACTAAGCAAAATAACAAAAATTATTAAATGCATTATTTGGGGCATTTAATTATAATTTTATTTTATCTTTATAAGACCCCATGATAGGGGCTATTATTATTATACTTCTTTCTAAAGAAACTGAGATTTAGGTGGTTATATAACTTACTCAGTATCACACAGTAAGCAAGGGGAGATCTGTGATTCCAAGACTTTAAAAATATATATTTCAGATCTGCAGCTGTGCTAGACCAGAAAACAAAATAGGTATTGGAATATCTTAAACAAATCCTTCATGAAGACTTTTTAGCTAATTCCAAAAGTCGAGCTGTTGGTAGCAATAGGTATTAGAAAACAGTCAAACAGTCATACCGTCAACCATTTACTGATTACCAAGCATTGCGCTAGCACCTGTATCTGTATGGATTGTAACAGTTCCGCAGTAAAGATGTGGGTGGGATTCCCCTTTGTCAGATGAACAATAGGAAGTTTGAAAGAATGTCACTTGTCTATGGTCACAGAGTATATTTGGAGCTGCATTTGTCTGATTTCAAAATTATCCAATTCTTATTACTATACAGGGCTACTCTTTCTATTAGTAGCAGGAAATGAAAAAGGAATCTCACCAAACTTGTGGTCATAGTAGCTTCAAGTAGCAGGTGCCTTTCTGGATCCACATGCATAACAGGGATTAGGTCCTTTTTAAGAGGTTATGAATATGGGCTGGTAAGTCACAGCTATTTTTGCACCAGGCATTCTCTTCTCTCTTATCCCTCTCAATGTAAAAGTACTATCCTCCAAAAGGTAGACACTACTATGTTGAGTGCTGAAGGAAATACAGAATGAAAGCCAAGAACAAATGGAAATTTAGGTCCAGCCCGATCCATGCTGAGTGGATTAGCCTTTGTGAATTGTTTACGGGCGATATATTACTTTGTATAGCAGTTACATTGTTGAATAGAAATAGTAATCCACTTTTCTTCCCAAGAAGTGAAATTCTCCTTGAACCAACACAACAACATGCATATATTTCATATCAATCATTTTTCATTTGGCCGTGCACTTGCCTAAATTAGATCATTATTAAGCACAGACAAAACAAGAGAAGGGAGACTTGTTCCTATAAGCCACCGAGAGGGAGACTGATTTTGGCACCAAATGAAGTCAGTCATTTGCATTTTGCTGTGTGGGGCTTAATGCAAGAGCTTCAAATTACATTAAGAGGATTTTAAAATCAAGATACAGCTTTTCCTTATGCATCTCTGTCTCCTGCAATGAATTATGAGAGAACCAGTAGAGTATTAAGAGAGCACCTAATTACTTTTCATTTCTATTTAATTTTGTCTCTTTTCCTCTCGTTTTGATTGTTCTGTCACTTTTATTCTTTGTGAGTTATTATAAGAAATAAAAATTTCAAAATTTTGTATTCCTTATATTCCTTCAAAAACATTAGCTTTTCCCCCTAAGGTTAAGAACGGGGAAGTCAGGTTTATAAATTTTGTTGGGTTTACATTTAGCTACATTCATCAACTTCTATCAAATTGAAAGGGATTAGGACACTAAAGCCTTTGCTTGTCCTCAAGGATGGTAGATATTGACAGGGTTTGTAATGAGGCCTGGACGGTACCATCTCTCTGTGGAACTGCAAAGTGTCAGGGATCAAAACCCAGCATCAGAGACTCTTGGTCCTTGGATAATTAATAGAAAGTATCCTCAAAAAAGCCTTCATTGTCTGAGTTTTATGAATATAGTTAACGTGAAAAGGGATCACTGATCACACTTTTGGTGGGGATATAAATGAGCACAATCTCTATGGAAAATAGTATGGAGATTCCTCAAAGAACTAAATGAAGACCTACCATTCGATCCAGCAATCCCACTACTGGGGACCTACCCAAAGGAAAAGAAAGATGTCATTGTATCAATAAGATACCTGCACCCGAATGTTTATTGTAGTACAGTTCACATTTGCAAAGATAATGGAAGCAACCTAAGTACCCTTCAACTGATGAGTGGATAAAGAAAACGTGGTGTATTTACCGTAGAGTACTACTCAGCCACAAAAAGGAATGAAATAACTTCATTTTCAGCAACTTGGGTAGAACTAGAGACTATTATCCTTGGTGAAGTATCTTGGGAATAGAAAAACAAACCACCACATATTCTCACTTATAGGTGGTAGCTAAATGATGGGTATATATGGCCATAAAGTGGTATTATGGACATTGAAAACTAAGAAAGGGGGAAAGAAGGAGGGATAAACATTACCTATAAAGTACAATGTACACTATTGTGGTGACGGAAACACTGAAAGTGCTGACTTTAGCATGAGATAATTCATCTATGTAACAAAAAACACTTATACCCCCTACATATGTTGAAATAAAAAATCAATTTTATAAAAAGTAAATAATTAGGGTGTCACTTGTGGCTCAGTGGGAAGGGCACCCGCCCCATATACCAAGGGTGGCAGGTTCAAACCCGGCCCCAGCCAAACTGCAACAAAAAAATAACTGGTCGTTGTGATGGGTGCCTGTAGTCCCAGCTACTCAGGAAGCTGAGGCAAGAGAATCACCTAAGCCCAAGAGCTGGAGGTTGCTGTGACCTGTGTGATGCCACGGCATTCTACAGAGGGCAACAAAGTGAGACTCTGTCTCTACAAAAAAAATTGAAAAAAAAGTAAATAATTAAAATTTTAAAAATATAAGTATCCCATGGTAATTTCCTCATAGGTTGAGTTTTTTTATATAATTTAATTAATTTAATTTTAAATTAAATTAGGCACTGTTGGTGATGCTGGTAAATTCATGATAATATGGAGATTAGTTAAAGAGAAACTGAGCAAAGTCTGTTCCAAACTATAGTACTATTTTCTATGTTATAGTTCAAAAACAACGCTCTTTTAACTCCTTCTCCCTGTATGATATAACTAAGTGAGGCGATAACAAAGTGACTGATCATCTCAGGTGTTTATGTCATACACCAAACCTTGGGAGTTACATGGAAGGACAACCAACTATTGGAGAACATAATAATTAAGCATCTCTGCTTCCAGAAACAATGATGACATCGTATTTTCAGGAAGTGAGGTCATGTCAGAAGCTCATAACAAAATTTGTAGAGTCCTCCCTAGCTGTAACTGTAAAACAGTTGAGGGTGATTGAGTATAAGTGATACCACAATTACTTAAAAGTTTTAATGCCCTATGTAATTCTATCATTCTGATTGAAAAATAAATAAAGTTGCTATTTAGTTTTTGGCAACTGGGTTTTTCTCCTCTTCCTAGTCCTTTTATTACTTTTCTTCTCTTAAAATTGCTAAGATTTATAAAATTCTGACTTTATTAACCATTTCACTAATTTGCATAAGGCTTACATATTTTCTTTTGCTTTGAGGGATAATGGAGGCACCCTATTGATCTAAAGGTGCCCTATTCTTAATTTTAGTCTTCTCACCCAGTCAGCTGCCACTTTAACTAGCCCAGTCCCGTCTGTTAGAAAGTTGGCGTTAAGCACTGGCTGGCTGGTTTACTTTGACATGTCTTTAATTTTTTGAACATTAGTTTTCTCACCTGCAATGTAGGCAGAACAACATCCTTGAGATGAGAGTGTTCTTATGGGGACTGGATGAGATATAAAAGGCATATCTAGTACTCCAAAGTAGCAAATACTAGTCATTCAAATTAAGTTATGTTCATTCCTACTTGTAAGGTGTTTAATCATAGTTTGAACATTCTGCCCATTTATTTGTTAAAATTGTGGAGCTTCTACAATATGCCAGTCACTAGGTAGGGGGAATCATAAATGAATAGCAAAGTTTTTACACTCACAATATTTATTTGTCATTTTCCTTAGTGGAATTAGAAAACACACCACAGGAAGCACTGACATTCCAGTCTTGTCCTGATTCATCTCTACAATCTCGAACTTTCTACACCTAGAAACTTACATGTCAGACTATGCCGTCACGCTGTTCTCTTTTATAACTAACGTTTGTACTTTTATGCACAGTACGTGGCAACATATGCGTGTACTCTGATTTGAATTTGTCACTAGTTCTAAAAATGTATCTATCTTCTATTTCAGACTCAATTTTAACTTGTTAAGGGTAGAAACCAAGCCTCAGAATGTCCTCACCTGGATGTCTAGCCTAAGATCGGACGCAGAGCAAATCTTGCTTGTTTCTCATCTTCACCTTTAATTCATACATCATACTTTGAAGTATGGTGATATCGTTTCAAGATTTTTCAATAAAAAATCTCTGCTACAATAAGAGGTGGGCCATGGGATGTGGGCCTGCATGGACATGTGCATATGTATGACTTTTCTTTTGTTTTATCTGAAAGCAGTAGTTCTTGCCATATTTAATAGAATCTCTGTAAGTTGGCTACCCAAGAGACTCTAACAAACTGGTCAACATACAGAGGTACAGATGTAGTCAACATGAGGAACTAGTCCTGTTATATACTGAGGACGTGTCTAGTGTGGTCAACTTATGGAGGTGGTAATATAGGGAGGCGGTGAACTTTAGAGGTTCTACTCCATATCCCTTCCACATATAAACAATTTGCACCACTGATTGCCTTTTTAGGCTCCTCCTACTTATGAAAATGGTAGTTTTCCTTTAAAAGAAAAATCATATGTATGCGAAAAATATAAAAGTAACCATTTGCAATATTTGCATTATACTTTATGATAAAATGAATTATCAAATAGGTATATTCTGGGTAACAAGGAAAACTACATGATGACCATGGAATTCACATCTTTTATCCTATCGTCTCATTGCACACCTGCTACCTTCCCCCTAACCTTAAGTCTAAACTTCTTACTTTGTTACATCTTCATCTGTCTGTTTACTCTTTCATGCTCTGATAGGTATAATTGTTCACATATTTATATATCCAGTATTTTTTTAGTCCTTATGTGTTAGACATTGTATTAAATCTCATTCACTAAGTACTGTTAAGTGTCCTGTGAGTGTACAGTTGTCTGTTACCTTAAGGGCCAATCTTATATTGATTCCTTCACCGGCCCCCGCTTCCCCCCTTAAGTACCTTCGAGCTAAGATCCAAAGCAAGAGTGGTTGTCACATTGTTGTTGACATACTTTCTCTACAATAATCTATGGTACTGAGTAAAAATTCTATGCCTAAATGCCAGACTCAGAAAATGAAACTTGCATTTTTAGACTGTCATTATTGGTACAGTCTAATACTTGACCATTTATAATTCTTAAACTATTCTGTATGATTTCATAATGATGACAATGAAGATGTGAATTCTTTTTCAAGTTATTTTTAAGCCAAAGGACCAATGATAAATGTTGACATGAAAGGACTTGTATACTCCCATGAGTACAGATTTCACTTGCTCTGAAAGAATTATTTTCAAACCAACAATTTTGATTAGCAAATTCCCCTTCCAGCAGGACTGGTGTTGAAACCTTAAGTAGACGTCAGTAATGGAGATCTACTGACCTCTTAAGGTGTTACTTCCTGTGTGACCAATAAAATGGAAGATTTTATTTTTGTTGTTACTTTCATGAGGCAGTTTATTAGGAAGCATATTAAGAAACATGACACTAAGAGATAGTGTAATATGTTAAGGTAATGTGATGTGAAAGCAGTTGAACAAGAAAGATGCTATCAAATATCATTCAGGATTTTCCCCAAGGAGAGGACTTAAATTCTCATTCTCAGAAGTGAGTGTTGGTCTCTGTCATTGAACTCCTCTGAGAGCCAGATTTCTAGAAGGATATTTACCTCCGATTTCCTTCTTGCTAATTAATCTTGTAGGTGGGTGCACAAATGCTATTACTTAAAAAAAGTTCAAGAAAGCCTGCAGTGTATATTTAGAACAAAAATAGACAACTGAAAACAAAATGCTAAAAATCTAAAGTAAATAATAATAATCATAATAGAGATTTGCTTTGCTTAGTTTAAAGCAGGGTAGCTGCCATCTTGGACACTGAAATCATTTAATCATCCTGACTTTAAATAAGATAACTCATAATAAATTAGAAAATGAAAGTGCCAGCAGAGGACTCCAAGAAAGAGAAGCCCTCACTTTTGCTCAACTTATCATTTCAAGGCTAAAACAGTCATTGTTAGTATGTATTCAATACAAATATATTTAATTTTAAATCAACGGTCCATATCTATAGTATATAAAATAACAGCTTACAATTTTTTTTTCTTTTTCTCTATAGTGTTAAATAATAAATATTTTAGACTGTGGCCTATATTGTCTCTGTTGCGACTATTCAGCTTTGTAGTTATCCTGTGTATGAAGCCTTAGAAATATGTAAATAAATAGACATGGCTATGTTTCTGCAAAACTTTTATTTTTAGACAAAATATGGCCACTAGACAGATTTATCCTAGAGACCACAATATACCAACCTTTGAGATAAAAGGTAAAATAGTGCACCAGATACCAAAAAAAAAAAAAAAGGGTCATCAGACCTAAAATTTCCCTCTCATCAAAGTCTCTCACTTATTTTAGCATATTTTTTTTAATAAAAACTTATCTCTATATTTTTACAGAGCCTGAATATATTCTGAGCTTTTATTTTTAAATTTCAGACATTAGTTATTGACTTCTCCTTTTAGAAGATGACAATTCATCCCTATTTTGGAACTTCTCTAGTCCCATTCCTTACATACACACTTGTATTTCTCCCAACTGTTTTTATTATAATTTGGGTAAGACCATCATCTAGATTTTATATTAGTTTGGTTTGTAAATGCTGTCCAGAGCTAAAACACTTTAAATGTGGTCTTCACTACAGAACTGGCTGGCCGTACTGTTACCTTTGGGAATGCTTGATGTTCGCCTGTTAGGTTTTTTCTCTTATGTTTTTCAGAGTCTCTCAGAGAAGACTTGTCTAATCCCTTCTCTGGAGGCTATGTGGTTGGCTACTGGAATTCTAAAAATGGACCCAGAAACTCACAAATCCCAATCTGCATGGGGGTTGTGTACTATATACCGTGTTCCAAAATAAATAATTACTAACAATACTCCCTCTTATTCTCAAAAGTGCTCTTATTTGAATGGTAAATTATATGGTTATTATGTCTAGAAGTCAAATGCGGGAAGAGGGTGAAGTGATTTCAACATTCCGTATGTCAAACTTCTACTTACTCTCTCTGTTTCCACTTTGGTACTCCACTTTCAACTGTGTCTGATGTTTCCCAGTGCAGAGACTCTGTCTTAATGTATTTTTGCTGCTATAACAAATTACCTTAGACTTGGTAATTCTTAAATAATAAAAATGTATTTCTCAGCAATTCTTGAGACTAGAAAGTCCAAGATGAAGGTGCCAGCAAACTTGATGTCCGTCGAGAGCTTGTTCTCCTGCTTCGAAGACAGCACCTGTTCTGTCCTCGCAGAGTGGAAAAGACAAATGTAGTGTCTTCTTATCATGGAAGGGTGGAAGAACAAAAATGGAGGGAAACAGAATTCCTCGTGCCCTAATCACCACCTGTCTCTGTCATAATGCTGTTGCATTAGGGGTTAAGTTTCAACACTAACTTCAGAGAGACACAAACATTAGCTTAGCAGATCCTCTGCATTTGCTGGAAAAATAATGTGCCCAGTATTCCGCCTGAGAAGAAAATCCCCAATTCTAGGATGTGAGGGCTAGTGGAGGACCTTATAGCTTCTTACCCAGTCTTTAGTCAGTTTTTCTGGTTTTAGTTCCTACATCAAAACTTTGAGGTAACTGGTACAATAATGAGTTCTTTAGTATAAAGGAGGTTGTTTATCAGAGTTCCTTACTGCCAGCTTATAGGGTTCTTAGTCTGCTCAATCAGTTAACACCTGCCTATATGCTTTCTAGCTTTCTACATTTTGGTTTTGTTTTCCCTTATTCCCTTCTTCTTTGCGGGTTATTACCTTCAAGAGTATATATATATATATATATATGCACACACATACACCCATACATATGTGTATACACACACATATACGTATATACACACATACATATACATGTTTCTGTACTGTCATTCCAGTGCTTACAGTGGGTTTTAGAAGCACATAATAAATGTTTATGCTCTGCCCAGCATCTTTAACTGGAAAATCACACAATCACAGTATCTTATCTCTCATCTTCATGAATGGAAGGAGATGATCATCATTGCATGTCCTTATCTTAATTTCTGAAAAGACATTTTCAATTCCCCTCTTGGTTTTCTGTTCAGTATCAAATGATCCGGTGCCTTTAAGCTTCCTTTACACATCCTATTTTCCAAGCCATTAGCTCTCTTTGTAACTCTCTTGTGAACTTTTGTGAATTTTCCTTAGTTTCTAAGTTGTAGGATCTAGAAACAAACAAGGTATCTGCATTATGCATTTTGACAAAGAAACATAACCTAAGAAAGGTGTAGAGAAGTAGTTAGAGACAGGAAATGACTATTACGTGAAGAGCATTTGTATCTTTATGAAAAGGTTCAATTTTCCCCACTTAAAAATTATAAAATTGATCTCCAGAGGACCTAAGAAGTTTGCTCAAAGTTATACACATGACTATGGAGTGGTGAACCTGGGCTGTACCTATACCAAGTCCAATCTTTTCACTTTACCCCAGAGTTTACCAGATTATGAACTGCATATAAAAAGAATGAAGAAAATTAGACTCACAAAGGCCTGTAGGATTGTAATTGACTAACAACCATTTCAAAAGCATATATTTTCTTTATATCATTTGAATTTTCTCAAAAATACTGTAAGGCAGCGGAATTATTATTACATTATACAAGATAGAAATTGAAATTCAAAGAGGAAAGCAAAGTTCAAAGATGGATAAGTAAATAGTTCCAGGTTACATAGAAGTAAGATTTAGAAACCACTGTGCAATCCAGGTTGTTTGTGCATCCTGAGAATGTGCTGATAACCTCACAACAGGATGTACCTCATAAATCAGACACGACGAGTCCGGGTGGCACAAAACAGGGTGATTCACGTTAAAGGGATAAACTGCACTTGAGCATACATGATTAAGCAATGCTTTCCTTTTCTACATCCTAGATTGTCAGGCCTAATATACAGAGCTCAGCAGGAAAATAAGAGTCAATACAAGGTGGTGCCTGTGGCTCAAAGGAGTAGGGTGCCTGCCCCATATGCCAAAGGTGGCGGGTTTATACCCTGCCCTGGCCTTAAAAAAAAAAAAAAAAAAGAGAGTCAATACAGATGTTCCTTGAGGTCAAGTTTCCAGATAGAATCATTTAACAGAAGAGACCTAGAGAAAGTAATTAAATTAATGGGACCATGCGCACATTTCTAAAATCTGTAGGGATTATAAATTCAGTGAGAATAATTTAATCACTAGATAAAAAACACAACTATGTCCACTAGGAAATAAAAAAGGTCACTTCACACATGCTGGTATTTCTTATGAAGAAAATAATATAAATAACTAGAAGAGAGATTAGAAAGTGGTTTTGATATAAGACAGACAAGATGAATTTGTGGCTGATAAAGTGTTTCTGAGATATCTCTAAATGATGTGATATCTTGATAACTTAGAACAATGTAGACTTTTAAGGTTCCTTTTCTGTAAACTCTCACTGTCCTCAACATAAGCAGCTATCACTGATCAATCTCACACAGTATTTAAGAGGGAAATTAGGGAGTCTATCCCCTGTTGCTATGGGTGCTTCCTAGCAACCAAATCACTTCAGCATCACTTCTTTCTCTGCAAATGATGAGTTGCAATTTCTGAGCCACTTTACTTCATTCCTAACCTCCAGCAAAACAGGGGAGGTATGCTGAAGTCTAGATTATTTGAACTGGAAATAATAAGGGTGTTTTTCATACAAGCCCCTCCAGGATAACTCAATTTTGTGAGCCAAAGGCAGACAGAGTATAATATTAGGACATTGTAATTTCAAATTGAACATACAACACATTCCATTATGTTGACAGGTAAATTCTAATGTTGTTGTTAGTTAAAACTTGTCTTTTTAAAAATCCAGTGAAATTAGCTGATTTTTGTGTCAACATTTTCATTTAATTCAATTCAGCCAAATTTTACTGAGATTCTTGTTTCTATAATACAGAAACAAATTCTTCTCAGTGCTGATATACTTTAGCAGGTTAGACATTATACAAGACTGCAAGAAACAAATACAACAGAGTAAGATAAAGTCCAAAGATTAGTTTAAGATATATTGGCATATATGTTGTTTTGGTTGTTTTCTCATGTCCCTGGATAATAGAGATATTAAAAGTTGGTAAGGCTTTATTAGTCCTGATTTATTTGCTACTTAGCCCATCCTGTCCAAGTGTCATAAATAAGTGATAGGAAATAGGTTGCACAGTGCTTAGAGAATTTGTGAAGTTTAGCATTTCCCTTCCCTTGGACCTCATTCTTCAGCCTCATTGCCATAACTAAAATATTAAAGATATACTGTAATGTTTTCTGTAAAATATGCTGATTCTCTAAGTGCTTATTTATTGTGCGATTCATTGCCCAGGAGAACAGGGATTTCAGATTAAAGCAACGACAGAAACGCATATTATATGTGAGCATCACATGCTGATCTTTGTCATCTTGTTCCATTTTGCGTAATGACTCATTCAGTCTTTCCTTACTAATCTAGAAGTTTTGTTTTAGATATCTATATTGTTACCAAGCCCATAAAGATTTCCCTTCTTTTTCTAAATAATACAAAACGTTAACCTCACAAACTAACCTGAACAAAATGATTTGTAGATACGTGTAGAAGAAGAAAGGAAACTCGTATTTATTGCACACTTTCTTTCAGGCAGGCACTGACTAGGTAATTTCACATGAGTAGACCAGTGAAGTTTCATGGAAAGAGTGAAATGCGAGATGGATTCAGGGCGTGGCTGGCATAAGACTTCCTTACTTTGGCATGAGCAAAGTCAAGTATACAAGAGCAGAAAGAGACATTTAGAAATAGTTTTTAGTACACGTACTCTAGATCTTCTACTTATCTTCTAAGATCCCTTCTCTACCTTCCAGCTCTCTCAACCTCTGGCGTCCTGTTGGATTTTCCAATTTGGAAACCCATGAAAATGGTAGGAAAGGAGAGGAGGGTGGAAATAAATCACAATCCAGTGATCACTAAATCTCAGAATTCTCTATCTTTGCGTTCTGCAAATCCAGACATAGTGAGAATAACTAGTGTTCTTCTGTGGCTAGCCTTGGTACTTAATCATACCTTGTGGCTTCTCTGCAGCTGGCTACCTTTTAGAACTCGTCCCTTTGTTAAGCTCTCCCCAAATGAATGTGCCATCTATTTCCCCTGGGGAATGTGATTGAGTCTCAGCCTGATGCTGACTTGGCAATTTGAATCTTATTCTTTTGTTTCTAATCATCACTCTAACTTTGAAATAGCATATTTATCTTTTTTCAAATTTTTCACAGTTCTAATTGCCTTTCTACTTATTTATCGTACTACATGATTAAATTATGCAAGATACTATTTTGTTCTCTAAAGTTACTGAGTTGGCTGGTTAGGTGAGCTGAGTTGGAAACTCAACTTGCAATAGTATACTGTTTTATTCACCATAACACCAACACAAGAATACGTTCTGAACACTCATGTGTACTCATGGCGGTTTGGCTGTTTGATGTATAATAATGACTCTTCTTTATAGATTAGTCCCTACCTCTATCTCACTTGGTGGATTCTCTATTGCTATATTCAGCTTCTTAATTAAAGCTTAAAATACCAATAACTCATGATATAATGTTGATTTTTGGCATAATGAGGAGCAATTAGACCGGAAGACTCTAGGGCTTTCCATACTCTTCCACTAGCTAGCTACATGAGTATTAGAAGTCACTTTTGAACTTCAACTTCTTGATTAATTCAGAAAGAAGTCTTCTATTCCATATGCTTTTATGATTTATGGGTTTAAATGTTGGTGGATTTTCATGGTGATATAAAAAGACTTTCGTCACTGTAAAACAATACACCCCACATAGTTATTTTAATGTTAGTGAAATGGTCTGTTGTCAAAAACTGGACAAGCCACATTCCTATACCTGGTTAGTCTGCATATATAGATACAGAGTACTTCCTTTTTCATTTTTTGTAAGACAAGTATTGTTATGATTAAGCAGATAATACGTCCAGCATTTAAAAACAAAGATATATTCTGGTCACTGCCACTCACACGCATGGTTTATGTATAACAGTTAATTATCGTATTTTAGTTCTATTTAATCATCACTTGCATGGACATTTTATACTGATATTTTTATTTTTCTGAATATAGTGTCTGTGACTTAAGTTGAGAATATTATTTTCAGAATGACAATCATAGAAAATTTAGGTATCAGCTTAAACTTATTAAGATAAAACATGAACTTTCATCACTGTGGATTAAATTACATTACAAGAGAATAGGTTGCTGTGTATGGCCTAGGCAGGCGTCCTCAAACTTTTTAAACAGTGGGCCAATTCACTGTCCCTCAGACCATTGGAGGGCCGGACTATAGTTTAAAAAAAAAAAAAAAACTATGAACAAATTCCTATGCACACTGCACATATCTTATTTTGAAGTAAAAAACAAAACAGAAACAATTACAATTCACACTGAAGCATGTGGCCCGCTGGCCATAGTTTGAGGACTCCTGGCCTAAGGCCTCCAGCCTATTTCAAGAGGTCACTTCTTAGGAATTTCTTTGTATCCTGCATGTATTTGGCAGTGGACCAATTTTGTTTTACTCTTTTAAAAATTTCAGATTATTATGGGTATACATACGTTTTGGTTAAATAGTTTGCTTTTGTATAAAGTCAGAGTTACAGACAGGTGTGTCGTTTACCTGGAAAGTAAGTTGTGTTCCTGTTCCATGTACCCATTGGGAATGAATTTAATCATCTATTTCTCCCCCTCTCCCCAAGTGGAATTCCATTGAGTTTTGCTTCCCTATGAGCATATAGTTGTTGCTCAACCAGTTTCTATTTAGTATTGAATATATGTGATGTTTGTTTTTACCTTGTTGCAATATTCCACTTAGAAGAATGGTCTCTAATTACTCAATTACTTTCATTGAGTATATCATTTTTTTTCTAACCTCTGGGTTTATTGGATCTATTTTCCTTTTCTTGGATTTCTAACTCAATAAAACTGCACAGATGGAACGTTGTGTAACGTGGTGGGTCTTGATAACACTTGATGGTTGGAATGGTTCACTAAACAATGCAATTATCATTTTTTTCTACCCACATTGGTAGTAAAATGGAATAGCTGATTGGCTGATTGGTTTGGATAGGGTTTGAGATAGTAAAGATAATAGTTTGTTATTTCCCCAAGGGAGGGACCCTGCTGGGTGAGACTTGCTTATTTTTCCAGATTGATTGATTGTTTTGTACGTGATACTTGGTTATGTCATCACCTTGGGTAACTGAGCCATGCAAGAGTGTTGGTGAGGATACTGTGTTCCTGCGGAAAGTGATAATAGTTTGGATAAAGCAACAAACAAGCAGAGCCACTCTTTTAAAAATCAAGCTGTTTTCTACTAACCTACCAGTTGAGATTTATTTTTATAAGACACGTGTTATCATAGTTAGGGCTTTAGACTTTAAAATCTTAAAGTCTGTACTTATAAAAACTACAAAGAAACTGCTCTTTTGTTTTTCCTAAAATCCGCCTTCAGTTGGGAATCTTTGATATTACCAAGCTACTCTGCTTCACGTAGTGGGGGAAAGAACTTGTGTTGGTTGCTGATATCAAATTGCTAGCATGGTCTGACTGCTTGGACCGGCCCCACCTAGAGACTCAAGGCATTCCCACCAGATCCAGACATCTAATTAGCAGCATGCTCTGACTTATCAGAGCTCTTGAATCTGTATTTTAGCTTAAGACTTATGGAAAGAAAGAGATGATTTTTCACATGATATGCTATGAAGCACCCCTTCCCACTGTCAAAAAATACAAATGGGAGGAAAATAGCCACAGTACCACAGATGTTCTCTATAACCTCACCTCAGTCTAGAACAGCAGGTCTCAACCTGTGGGTCGAGACCCCTTTGGGGGTCAAACGACCATTTCACAGGGGTAGCCTAAATACATCCTGCATATCAGATATTTGCATTACAATTCATAACAGTAGCAAAATCACAGTTATAAAGTAGCGACAAAAATAATTTTGTGGTTGGGGGTCACCACAACATGAGTGTCACAAGACACTTCTGACACCACTTGCCAGGGCCCAGGTCTCGGGCCCAACTTAACTAGGTTCCGGATGCGGACCACTAAGTTGCCTTGCTCAGGTTCAGTTTCTCTTAGCTGCCTGAGGGCTATCTACTCTAGCTGGAGAGAGAGAGTAAGTTTTAGAGAGTAAAGCAGTCTTCTTAGAAAGATAGATCTTAGTCTTTAGCAGAGCTTGGTAATCTTCAGCAGCGAGACGCCATGCTGGCATTCTGCAGGCAGGAGAGGAGACAAGAGTCAGAGTAAGTGGGTCCGTGATAGAATGCGCATGCTCCTTGACTGCCTTCTCTTCCAGCCTAATTATTAGACTGATCTCGTGCTTCTCAACACCACAGGTGTAGAGACTGCCAATTCACCACTGCTCTCATCTCACGAGCTCTCATGCTTGTCAGGAGAGCCAAATCCCACTCCACACCCTTTACAGCCAGGTGTTCCATTATTGAGCTGTACAGGTATTTCTTATAACTCTCACTCCTCCTAGCCATAGGCTACATGGGCTGCAATACATGAGGAACTGTATTAAAGGGTCATGGCATTAGGAAGGTTGAGAACTACTGGCCTAGAATAACAGTTTTACCAGCCATGTAAAAGGGAATACAGAAAAAAATCCAAAGTGATGAAAGAATCAATGAAATATCCATGAAGCAACCAAATCTCAGTATGCTTCAATTTTTCTAGGTTAAAAATAAACCAAGATTTGTTAGCTTTCCTCCTGGGATCATTCCCTTTAAAGTCTCTACTATAGCCTGGTCTTTGAGCGTTAGTCACAATTATGTATCTTTATGTCAGTTGACAGTTTTTTAAAAATTATTTCTAAATACCACCAAGCTCAGATGATTTTAGCTAATAAGGACACAAGGCTTTCTGAAGGTTAAACATAAACAACTTGAGGAATATGATTCAGAAAATAAGAAAAGATGATCCATGTGCACTGTGCTTGGAGCAGGTATCCAGAGAGCCATTCACTGGAACACGGTGGAGAGAAAAAGCCAAGCTTTGCTGAGCTGCCAGGGAGTAGTTACAGTATTTCAACTTACATTACCTGTTTAGTTATTAGTGTATTACTTCCACCCTGGCATTCATCTCAAGAAAACAAGTAGGTTTCTATGCATAGTGGGCTCAAACTGGCTATACTCTAACTGTTTTAACATTCTGAAATGTTCCCCAACTCAGATGCTGTACAACCTTGGTTTTTAACTTGGGGGATGAAGGTTATGATGGAATCAATTGCTTGGCATATTCTATTTGGCAATCTTCATCAACAAGTAATACTTCACTAAAGAAGAAGGCTTGGCAGTCTCAAATATTGTGCATTTGGAAGAAAATTCTATGGTAGAATTTTTAGTGCTTTCTAATGTGAATGTCAGCAACTGATGTCTTAAACCACCTCATATCCAGAATTCAGAGGCATTGTTTCTTGGGAGTAGCTGATCTTAGAGTAAAGAGAGTTAGCTACACAAATTTCTGAAAGGAAGTATTATGGTCCCTTTGGGTAACCAGCAAAGAGCACAACTCACGAAATGTATTACTGTCATCTGGGAAATTCTGACTGTTGGATATATCGCGAAGGATGTACTTCTTAGATGAATGATCTGTTTTATTCAGGTTTGACTTTTGCATTCTGATTTTCCCAGATTTTACATGGGACCTAAGCTGAATAATATTTCAGGACTTTGCAAATATGAGTATTAAATCAAACTCAGGACTTATATGTACAACAGTGATTCCCAAATTTGGAAAAGGAGGGTGGAAGGTGATCATGTATTTATTGGAAATAGGTTCTTGATTTTATGTAAAAACCAGGTATATAGGCCTCCTAAATAAGTAATATGCCTTCTGTGTATTTTTACTTCTTTTCAAGTGTATCCATGTCAAATTCATAACATAATATAAAGCATTAGTAAATCCATACTGACTTCTCTCTTTATTTTTTTAGTTAATGGACACTTGTGAAAATCTTACATATTTTATATATATATATATATATTTTTTTTTTTTAAGAGACAGAGTCTCACTTTATCACCCTCGGTAGAGTGCTGTGGAGTCACAGCTCACAGCAACCTCCAGCTCTTGGGCTTAGGTGATTCTCCTTCCTCAGCCTCCCGAGTAGCTGAGACCACAGGCGCCCACCACAACGCCCAGCTATTTTTTTGTTGTTGCAGTTTGGCTGGGGCTAGGTTTGAATCCATGACCCTCGGTATATGGGGCCAGCACCCTACTCACTGAGCCACAGGCACTGCTCTAATTTTTTTTTAATACAGTGAAAACTTTGTGGTCCTTCTAGAAACATAGTAAATTGACACTCAACTCAGCTGTTAGTATGAACTAAGGCTTGGTAACCTCATCATTTCTAAAGCTCTCCATAGAATGGGTTTATGAAAACATTTCCTTGGGACTATTTCACTAGTTAGCATTATCTGGGATGGTAGATCCTTATTCTAAAACTACCCACCATGTCTTGCCTTTTTGGGGTGCACTTTTGTATTTTCTCAAAAACCTAAACAAACTTAAACTAACTTTTGCCTCATAGAAATCTCATGAGGTCGTGGTAGAATCTTAGAATTATAAAATATTTGAGCTGAAAGAGATCTTAACAATTTCAGAGCTTTCTTTTTTTTTAAATTTTTTTTTTGGGGGGATTCATTGAGGGTACAATAAACCAGGTTATACTGATTGCATTTGTTATGTAAAGTCCCTCTCATAATTGTGTCTTGCCCTCAAAAGGTGTGTCACACACCAAGACTCCCCACCCCCTCCCTCTTTCCCTCTCTCCACTCTTCCCTTCTCCCACCCCCTCCCTTCTTCCCTCCCTCTGCTTTTCCTTTCCCCAAACTCCTCCCTCCTTCTCTCTCTCTCTGCGCTCCCCTTCCCCCACCCCCATTATGTACTAGTTCTTTAATTGTCCTCATATCAAAATTGAGTAGATAGGATTTGTGCTTCTCCATTCTTGTGATGCTTTACTAAGAATAATGTGTTCCACTTCCATTCAAATTACTACAAAAGATGTAAAGTCTCTATCTTTTTTAATGGCTGAATAGTATCCTATGGTATACTTATACCACAGCTTCTTAATCCATTCCTGGGTTGGTGGGCATTTAGGCTGTTTCTACATTTTGGCGATTGTAAACTGAGCAGTGATAAACAGTCTAGTGCAAGTGTCCTTATGGTAAAAGGATTCTTTTCCTTCTGGGTAGATGACCAGCAATGGGATTGCAGGATCAAATGGGAAGTCTAACTTGGATTCTTTGAGGGTTCTCCATACTTCCTTCCAAAATGGTTGTATTAGTTTGCAGTCCCACCAGCAGTGTAAAAGTGTTCCCTTCTCTCCACATCCACACCAGCATCTGCAATTTTGAAATTTTGTTATATGGGTCATTCTTGGTGATGTTAGATGATATCTCAGAGTGGTTTTGATTTGCATTTCTCTAATAATTAGGGATGATGAGCATTTTTTTTCATGTTTCCTAGCCATTTGTCTGTCTTCTTTAAAGAAGGTTCTGCTCATCTGTCTTGCCCATTGATGTATCTGATTGTTGACTTTTTTCATGTGAATTAATTTGAGTTCTCTATAGATTCTAGTTATCAATCTTCTATCCGATTCAAAATATGCAAATATCCTTTCCCACTGTGTACATCTATTTGCTTTGGTTGTTGTCTCCTTAGCTGTATAGCAGCTTTTCAGTTTAATTAAGTCCCATTTGTTTATTTTTGGTGTTGTTGCAATTGCCATGGAATTCTTCATAAATTCTTCATAAAGCCTTTCCCCCGGCCCATATCTTCAAGTGTTTTTCCTATGCTTTCTTTGAGGATTTTTTTCATTTCATGCCTTAAATTTAGGACTTTTATCCATCCATCTCGAATTAATTTTTGTGAGTGGAGAAAGGTGCGGATCCATTTTCAGTCTTTTACATGTGGCTATCCAGTTCTCCCAGCACCATTTACTGAATATGTATTCTTTCCCCCAGTGTATGTTCTTGTTTGGTTTATTGAAGATTAGGTGGCTGTAAGATGTTAGTTTCATTGCCTGTTCTATTCAATTCCAAATGCCTGTGTCTGTATTTTTATGCCAGTACCATGCTGTTTTGACCACTATGACCTTCTAGTATAGCCTAAAGTCTGGTATGCTAATTCCCCTAACTTTGTTTTTATTACTAAGAACTGCCTTAGCTATATGGGGTTCTTTCCGGTTCCATATCAATTGAAGAATTATTTTTTCCAAGTCTTGAAAGTACATTGTTGTTATTTTAATAGCTATGGCATTAAATCTGTAAATTGCTTTGGAAAGTATAGACATTTTAACAATGTTGATTATTCCCAGACATGAGCATGGTATGTTCTTCCATTTGCCTTTTCAATGTACAGATTTGGAACTATATTTGACCAAAAACATAAGATTTTAATCAGTGTTATACATATATATATGCATATATATATTTCATGGTGGACTGGGAAAAATCCTGTTCTTTTTATTCCTGGTCAAGATTTTTAGCCTAATATCATTATTAGTTCTTGTAAGGTTAAATGCAGTTTGCCCTAAAAGCTCCAGAGCAAAAGTGGGATAATTCTACAATATTGTCAGATTCAAAATTTCAGTAAACTTGAACTCATATAAGTTGGTGTTCAGAAGTTTAAATATTAATATTTAACTGGGAGTGACAGGAGCTACATAGAGCATCTTTGCTCAATGAAACATACAATTTTACTGGGAAGTATAAACAAAGAAAGTGAAAAGAATTAGCTAAGAGATTTCTATGGTCCTTTTTACTTATTTTTTGTGATGCTAACGTGCCTCAGACCCATCCAGCAATCTGACATTTTACTTATTGAGAAATTAGAAAGCCACAGTAGGGATACTGAAAAACCCTAGATTTGTTTTCTTGGTGTCTTCAAAGATGAACTATGGTAGGATCTGTAGCACTTACAACTGTATGAGGTTCTTTTAAGAAATCGCCATGAGATGAGTTATAATTTTGACTATTTTGCTCAAAAGAACATATTGGTGAGTTCAAAACTTACAAAATGGGGCAGTTTTTGTTGCTTTTTAGATTTAAATTATAAAAAATCCCATATTATATAAAAAATAAAGATAAGAAAAACATTACCCCAAAAGGCTTTAATGTTCTTTTTGCCTGACTAAACTTTAAAAAGTTTTCCTTCTGACTCTGAGTACTGATTTCCTTTTCTTAGAGCATGTGTTTTGGACAACTAGTGATTACAAATTCTTTCTCTGCCTCTTTGGGTGTAAATATTCTCCCAGGCCCTTGCCAGGAATGTATTTCTAAGGACCTGGGAGCCATCTCCTTGAAATGTAATCATTGAGATAGAGCACCTCCCTCCCAGGTTCTGTAAAGCACCAATTAACAAATATATGTGATCTAATTGCATTGACCAACCTCTCTCCAAACATCCTCCAGTACTTAAAAGCGTTCTCTTTTTGTTTCAGGAGAATTGAGTTCAATCCTTCTCCCCTGTTGCAGTAAGTCTTGAATTGTGTTCCTTTCCTGTTTAACCTCTATCTGGTGCAATTTTTCTTTAACATCTTTTCTTTGACATTATAAACCAAACAGAAAGATTGTTTTTATTTCTTTGCAATCCTGTTCAATCTTACTTCCACGTGAACACATGGCGTGTATTTTCTCATAGTATGTCTACATAATTTTTCATTTATGCTAAGCATTTTTCCATGTTGTGATATAAAGGTCATAATTACACATGATACCCCGTTAATATGATGTAATGCTTGTCTTGTGTTATTTTTTCCTGCATGAGACAAATGTTAACTAAACAGCATAACAACACACAATTATAATATTTGTTCCAATGCTCAGCTTTTATCATCATATGGTAAGGCCACAAGAGTGTATTTGTTTTTGTGTTATTTCGGTAATATTAAGGCCATGAAAATTAAACTCAGCTGTAGTAAAGAGGCAGGGCATGATAATTAATACTCATTTTTGTCAGTCAATTCTGGTAAGTTGGCTCCAAATTAGTCCAGGCTGTTTCGCAGTTCTTAATTGCTCCCTACAAAATGTGATCATGCACATTTGGCCATATATTATTGAGGATATTGTTTCCAAAAATACATGTATTAAGCTGTGAGTGCTAAATGGTTTGGAATAATACAAAAGGAGGAATAATTGATAAGCAAGGGGAAACAGGACACATATTTCAATGATAATGGGTACACGCTTTCTATACAGAGACATATTAGGACAACAAAATAGGAAGACAAAAAATGGTAACTTGTAGGGGATAGAAATAGAGAATATTCAGAGTCCAGGGTGGTAGACACAGACAGGGATCTGGCCAAAAAAGAATTAGGTGCTGGTGATGAGATTTAGAAAAGTTTGTGCTGTAGCATATTTTGCTTGCATCCTTATCTATTGCATCTCATCAAGTGAAACTTCCTTCTTAATGATGGACCTGAAGTACCCCGCTGAGACATTTGAAATGTCAGTGTGGTAGTTTGTCAAGTCTTGTTCAAAGAATAAGCAAAATGTTTTGTAAAATAAATACTATGTAATTTTGAGGTTTGGGATATTTTTGTTGTTTGGTTTCTTTAGTTGAGTCTAAGATAACATAAAGATTGATATGTATATTAGAAGGCAATACAAATTAGCAATTATCTTAGCTACATTCTGTAAGAGTAAAATCAAAGAAAACTCTCTCTATATGTCTATAGAAATAATATATAAAATGTTATAGAATTTTTTTAATCACTGTATAGTGAAGATTGATACTTGAGTCATAAAATCAGATTTTTTTAACAAAGTTAATACGTTTTCAGCTTCCATCTGTAGAATTAATAAAACACGAGTGATGAGTGATTGCCGAACTGAAAACAGATTGGCTTAGATTTCGAACTACGTCAAGTTTAATTTAGTAGAGACATTAATTTGAGGTGGTTTTATGTTAACAGTTATGGACAAGCATTATTGGGACCAGAACACTCAGCCAGACGTACTGATCATGTGGTTTATGGAGTCATGCAAGATAAAGATGGATTCAAGCAAGCTAAAAAAAAAAAAAAAAAAGGAAAAAAAGAAAAAAGCCAAGTCAACACAATCCAATGATTCTTGGCTCTCGGTCCCTGTATTTCAGAAAGCCTGAACCATCGGATTTTTCTAAATCAATATTTCCTAATTATTTGACCAAGACTCACTTTCTATTATGTCAAGAAAAATTTTATATCAAATATGTATGACCTTTACAAAGTGACAGAAAGTAGTGTCAAAAGGTAGATTGGTCTGACCCCCCACCCCTGTCCCCTTTGCTGAGATTGCCTCACACAATTTATATATTTTGAAATTCAAGAGTCTTCTAAACTTCCTCTTTCCTAATACTTTTTTAAGTGTCCTTTTAAGTCAGGTAAAGGAAGGTTTTACGTTGTCGATTCCCCTCACTGTTGTGAAGTAACTATTCAAGTAACTCTGGAAATTATTACAAATCTCCTGTGTGCCAGACATTAGTTGAAGCACTTAAAATATGTATGTATAAAAGAAAATCCACGTGTTGTTCAGATTTAGTCAGAGATGACAGCTAGTGACAAATAAACGCAAAATATTACAGGTGGTGATAAGTGACATGAAGAAAAATAAAGCAGAATAAAGGGGCCGGTAGTAAGGGACCTAAGGATGTTATTTTATATGGATCACATAAAGCTTTCTGATGCACAGACATTTAAGGGAGGTCTAATGGAAGCATATGAGAGAGTGTTCTGAAGACAGAACATTCTATGTAGTCCGAGCATCAAGTGCAAAAGCCCAGAGGTCAGAACACAAGAGGGCTGTTTAGGGAACAGACAGGAGCTCCGTGTGGCTCCAGTGTGTGAACCAGAATGGTATTAGAGGCAAAGGCATTTAAAGAAGTTTTAGGACGCTATGACTCATGGTAAGTTATCTGCATTCCACTTACATACGTTAGGAGAACATAGGTAGGTTTTGAATCGAATGATTTGATCTGACTTAGGTTTTAGAAGAACTACTGTGACATTAATATATCAAGTAAAACTTCCGTGAGAGTAAGAATAATGGCTAAAATTCTCTTGCCAGCATCCAAACATGATAAGACAGTGTCAAGGACAGGGAGGTGGCAGTGCCAGTAGTGAGAAGTGGGAAGATTCAGAATATATTTTGAATCTAAAACTATTAGTCTTTGCTGACAGATTAGAAGTAAGATGTGAGAAAGGAAATCAAAGGCTAAAGCCAGGTTTTGGTCTAGTAAGATAAAACTGGCACTTAATGAGTTAGAGAAGACCGTATTTTGGATTCAAAGAAGGTAGGTATTAAGTGTGTCATTGGGAGGCTTTAATTTTAAGGTACCTATTAGACTTTTAATTGCAGTTGTTGAAAATAATTGTAGTTCAGCGAAGAGAATGATACTGGGGATATAAATTTTGTTATCAGCATATGAATGGAAATTAAAGTCATGCTATTGGATGAAAACACCTAGGAAGTAAGTGTACTAAAAGAAAAATAGAGCTTGGGGCCTGAGATACCGTTAAATATAGATTGGAGCAAGGGGACAGACCCGGGGGTGATTGTCAAGCGTCCTTTGTGCGTCGATAGAAAGCAGAGCCCTATTAGGGGAATGTCCCGAGGAATAGACAGAAGGACAATGTAAACTATTAGTAAGGACAGTTTTTTCTCAGAGTTCACAGTAAGTAGGAATCATAAATGCTATGGCTATTGGTGAGGAAATGTAGGGCAAGAGAGGTTTCATTTGTTAAAACTGAGTATAGAAAGATAGTTTATCATTCAGGCTAAGTCTGTTTTGTTTAGGAAACACTTGAAAAGAATCTGCTCTGTTCTCCGCTTTATCACGTGCACCACAACCCCTGTTCCTTTCGCCTTTGGGTAAGGGGTTCTTCTCTGAGGGATATACACAGCTGGAGCAGTACCCTAGCTTCCCACATCCCCAGGAACCTCAGACATCTTTGGACACTGAGTTGGGCAACAGAACTCTGAAGGGCTTTCTGCCAAGCAGAAAAACGTGTCTCATGCACTGTAACGCAATATCTCTCAGCCTCAAAATGGGCCAGCTTGGAACTTCAAGTTGATTAAATTGGAATCAAATGGACTCATAATTCTGCGCAGCGGCTTTCTGCACAACAAAGTTAAATTTACTCCAACTCAGTCACGGGTAGCGAATGCCATAGAACTTTGCCACCCGCGCCTCTTTGAGTTTTGATTTACTGGAAAGTGGTTTGCTGTTGACTGAAATGCAGACAAATGTTCCCTTCTTAAATGTGAGCATAATGATCTCACTTTTCTCTCCTCACACACGTACTCTCGTTTTTTTTTGTTTTTTTTTTTTTTTAAACTTTAGTACCACTTCTGAGACAATTAAAATAATTCGGCCATTTAAGTACTAACAGCCACAGCGGTCTTAGAACCACTTATTTTTTAGTACTAAAATGCCGTAAAAAGACATTACTGCGTATTGAAATTTTAATGTCTTTTTATTGGGCTTGAAATATAAAGAACATTGGAGTTGACTTCGCATTTGTTCTTCAGTAGGCATTGAAAAGCAGTAAGAAAGGAGAGAAGTCTGTTAAAATCCACTTCAGATTACTCTAATTTCGAAACCACTTTGGTGGAGACTTAAAGACACTGTTTTGACTTGGACAGAAAGGCTTGTGGTGAGCATAGGAGGGATGTTCAGGAAGGAGGAAGACAGGGAAGCCCAGGCAAAGAGAGGCCTCTGTCGCTAACAAACTGAAGAGCTTGCTTTTCAAACACGCAGAAGTTAATTGTGTTCTTTTTGTGGTCGTCATGAAGCCACTAATAACTCCGATTCACATCATGTAGCCCTTTTGGAATGCTGTCAGCCTGCGGAAATGGGAAGGTGAGGAGGGCAGGGCTGCCTTCACCCTCCAGGGCAGAAAAATCTCTCTTCTTCCAATGAGGAGCATTTTGAGGGAGGAGATACTTTTGGGGAGGAATGAATATTTTAAAAGGTGCTTCTGAAAATTCAACATCCCTTCATTGGAGTGAGACCTGAAAAGGTATCCCAGAGCGATGACCAACTAACTTCAGAGGTTGCAGTCCCGTGATTTAGAATTATCATGGCTTTGCCACTTATTAACTGGGTAAACCTTTGTGAGCCTTCTGCTCCTCTCAGTGAAATGGGGGAAAGGGTCACAACAAGAACAAAAGCAATAATAACAAACACAAGTAGGGCAATATTCTAAAGGCAGCACTATTCTGTAAGGCAGCACTAATCTAAATACTTTGTATATTTTAGCTAACCATTCTCAACAACTCAAGTAGACATTAATGTTGTCCCCATTTCGTAGATTAAGAAAACGGAGGGAGACGAAAGATGGATAAGCTGGTCAAGGTCTCCGAATGAGGATGTCGCACAGATGAAGTTTTTAAGCAGGCAGCAAGCCTCTAGTCATGTTTCTATTTAAGATGAGGGAGATTGAGAACCAAACGGTATAGGCAAACTTCCTGGCATGTCAGAGGTATTTGGTAAATGCTAAATGTTATTTATCATCGATGAAGAAAAAGCCCGAGCCAGTTATCAGTATTTCTCTGCTCAATTCTCTGTGGTACCACACACCAGGCCCCCGAGATCCAGCCTCACTCTGTTGATGAAGTTTATTGTTCAGGGGTTTCATTAGCTTTTATCTTTAATCAACATTTGGCAGATAAATAGAAGAAATGGAACTGTTGAAACCTCAGATGCAAAATGAAGAAATCCAAGGCAATTATCTAGGAATTTCAGCTAAACATGTCAAAACCAAATCAGGAAGAAAGGTTTGTAATTCAAACAAGTACCTGACTGTCTCCTCTACTGTTTTCTGGCCCTTGATAAAATCGCTGTTTTCATTCTTTGTCTCTGGCCTTTGACTTCACAAACAGTATTTAAAACCTTCACTGTTATTTGAGGATCAGTAGCCTTGTCAGCCTCTTAGCTGGCTCTAATCTGCTCTTTGCTTCATTTTCTTTGACTTGACCTAATGTTGCTGTCACAGCTAAAAAGCTGCATCTCCCAGCCAATAAACTGAGGCTCTTCTTTTGTTGTTTCTGCCAAAAAAAATTTGCATCTTTCTCTCTTTCTTTATATTTAGATTTATAAGTTTCTAAGTAGTTCAGGACATCAACTGCTTGGCACTTAAAAATGTTCTTTTTCCTTTTCTTCTATTCTTCCTTCCTTCCTGCCTGCCTGCCTGCCTTTATCTCTAAAGAAATAATAATGGGAAAGTTTCTTGAAACTTACGTGATGTCATGAAATAAGGGCCACTAAAGTACTAAAATCACCCAATTTTCCCTTGGTAGTGAAATTATCCATTTGCTTCTCATGACCTGACTATAAACTGAGTGTTTCTAATTAAATAAGGCCTATTTTAGCTTAGTAAACAGGCAAATTTATAGTCTCTATTTTTTACTAGAACTGTACTAGGAACTGTAATTCTAAACCATGGATTCCACTGGGGTTTTACATAAGTCAGTCACTTAAAATCTCTGGACCTTTAGATCCTCTTTTGTAAAAAAGAAATAAAAGTGCCTACTTGACAGTATTGTTGTGAGGCTGGCACATTGTATGCGTAAGTCACCAGAATTTAGAGTTCAAAGGTCAGTAGTCTAGCCCTGGCAAAGCAGCTCTCCAAATTCTTTCAGAATCCCTGTCTCCTGTTTGCTGACTGCTTCATCATCTCTAAGCTAAGCTTCTAATCCATGTACCCAAGATGGTTGCTAGAACTCCAGCCATCCCATTCACCTTCCAGGCAGCAGGATGACTTGTAAGGCAATTTCACAGATACTTCTGGTGATTTAGTTATATGACTACATATGGCTGTAAGGAGTTGTGGAGGATATCATTTATTTGGGAAGCCAAGAACCTAGCTAAAATGTAGGTTTCTGAATTTTGAGGAAGGAGAGATTAGTTATTAATAGTTAGCTAGAGAGTCTGCCACAGATAGCAATTATACCTCTAATTCTATCCTTTAACTTGAACTGAAAATAGAAATAAGAAAGTGTGTACCAAAATGTGTGTTTCCATTCCAATGCTTTATCTTTTAGCTTAAACAAGATAATGGATGTAGAAACTGTTAAAAAGGGATAAATTGGCCAAATAAATGTAAAGAGAGATGTTTTTGTTTCCTTCTTTTATGGTGAGTAGTTTTTTAAGTGCCTGGGTACAGGATATTAAAGAATTACTGAACCATGAGCTAGAGGATAATTTTACATCAGAGGGTGGGAGATGATTAGGAAACACAGCTAAACAGAGTATCACAGGAATTTGACATAAACTTTGATGGCTGAAAGCAGGCACTTTTGAGGATAGCAGAGGGTCATAAGGTCATAATTTTTGACAGAATATGATTTTATTTTCTGAAAACATGGCTAAATCAATTTTGTACTTTCACAAGCCTGATCATTGAACTTATTCGGTATTTTGCATGAGAAAAAACAAGTTAATTAGCTGTTCACATGATGAAAAATAGCATTAAATTAATATAATGCATTAATATCTTATAAATAGCTACTATGTGATACAGAGTGACATATACCAAGTACAGCAGCTCCCAATGATGTAGCTCATAGACTATATAATAGAGTTGTGTCTCAATACTTCATTTCTAAAATGGGACTAATAATATATTGCTACCTTCTAAGGTGATTTTAAGGTCAGGAATGAAGTAATAAAAATATAGATTTATAAATAAAGCAATAGATAAATAGAGATAAATAGCACTAGTACATTATGACTGATTAATACATGATATTTATATGAATTAGAGATGCATAATGATCAATAATTTCTATTAGTACTTTCTTCTTTGCTTTAAAATTAAGTATATAGGGTATTAGACTTTTTAGCAGAAAAGTATATAGGGTATTATACTTTGTAACAGAAAAGATCGCTAACCCTCCAGACATTTCTGCATTTTCTGGGTGCCAGATATTTCTCATAATCCTCTAACTTTCCTCCATGGATAGTTCAGCTGATCCACTGCATGCCTGCAGGATAAAAGTTTGTGATTGCCTCATGAAAAATGGCAAAGAAAAGAGGACAATGCATATAGAGAAAATTAGAGTATGTTAGAAAGTTCATGAAAAATGTAGACTTGGCCTAAAATGAGTGCATGTATCCTGTAGTATCCTGGAGATAATAGTTCAACATCTAAGGTTATAGGTATGGCTAAGGAAAGAAAAAAACACAAACCCTCAAAACTGGAAAATCCAAGTGGTGTGTGTCCTTATTTTCACTCTTTTTTTTTTTTTTTTTTGCAGTTTTGGCTGGGGCTGGGTTTGAACCTGCCACCTCTTGTATACCGGGCCGGCACCCTAGTCCTTTGAGCTACAGGCGCCGCCCCTTATTTTCATTCTTGTACTGTAACAAACTAAGCATTCCATAATCTTAAGTGCATAAAAGGCAAGATACTATAATTTAATAAAATGAAACCCTAATGATATCTTAGACTAGTTCCATAAGGGGGAAATGATTGTGCTTAGACTAAACAATTCACGAGAAAGTTAGCCAGAAAGAGTAAAGATACTGAGGTACATTTAAAGAATTCTTTCTTTGTTAACCAATGTGGTATTGATGCGGTGATGCCAATACAAAGTCTGAAATGAGTGCTAATATGGAATATTTGGAAACTCCTATTTCCAATGAAGAGACTCAGTCTCTCCTTCGCTGCCTGTGGTCACACTGAGTACAGCATAGAGAACAGAAGCCACGTCCTCCTTTGGAAAGATAGACTGTTCCCCACAGATCAGAAGAAAGGGAAGAGGAACAAAATTGTGATCCTTCTTTCCTGAGTTCTGTCATAAATAAGTGACGTTTAGAGAGCCGTCTTGGTAAGTCTCACCAGCTGTCACCACTATTTTCATTATTTTGGGGTATAATAAGCAAGTACTGGTGAAATTTGCCTGAACTACCTAGAGCTGTTGTTCCTGTTCTCATACCCTCTGATCCTGCAATCATTTTTATTTTTTTTGCCTACAAATTCCTGATTTCCCACTGACTTGTTGGTAAATCCCTGTATATTACACCTGTCTTGACTTCTTTCAACATTCCCACATTTGCCTACTTGGACCTGACCACATCCCTGGACTCTGTCTTTATCCTCAGAATGTTGTGCAATCACAGTTAAGAACAATTGTATTGAAAAGTGTCACTGCTTATAAAACCTCAGTGGTCATTCTAGAGAACACGTCCTCGAAAATTAGAACAGCAGGATGTGATGGGTCCACCCAAAAGCCTTTATCCTTCCTGGGTAGCTGCAGAAAACTCTTATAATTAAATACGCATTTGAATAATACTTTACTTTGGGAAAAAAGATGGATTCTCTCATATGTTGTCTCATTTTATTTATTTTTTTTATTATTTATATTTACTTATTTATTTATTGAGACAGAGTCTCACTAGGTCACTCTCAATAGAGTGCCATGGTGTCACAGGTCACAATAACCTCAAACTCTTGGACTTAAGCCATTCTCTTGCCTCAGCCTCCCAAGTAGCTGGGACCACAGATGCCCATCAAAACACCCGGCTATTTTTTTGTTGCAGTTGTTGTAGTTTAGCTAGCCTGGTCTGGGTTTGAACACGCCAGCCTCAGTGCATGTGGCCAGTGCCCTAACTACTATGCTACAGTGGGGAGCCAGCTTTCGCATTTTAAAGGAAGACATTGTTCAACGTGATAAGGTAATTAGCCTTACCTCTAACCCCCTTTAACAGGTTAAAAACATGTGTTATACAGAAATTAATGATTTACCATGGCTTCAAAAGCAAGTTAATATTAGGATGTAGAGGAAGACCCAGATCTTATGACCTATAGTCGAAGTCTTTTCATGGAAACATAGGGACTCATTAAGCTGCCCTATCAGTCCTTACAGAATAAATATGGTGGCTCTCAGGGCAGACATTTTTACGGACTACGTTTCCAGTCTAAATAAAAGAAAGCTGCTTTTTTTTTTTTTTTTTTTTCTGTAGTGTCTCAAAGATTTGAGCAGTTTTTGTTTCCCTCTCAGTTTAATGAAGTGCTCCCCTATAGCAATCCCACTGTGCGTATCGTGCTAATTTCTGATGATCCCTTCAAAGGAAACACAATGCTATTTATACAACCCAGTATCTCAGGAGAAAGGTCATCCCCATGCAGGTTCTCCATGACCTCTGCTAGAATCAATTAGGGATCCACTTATGCAAAACATGGGGTAGGGAAATCTATTTTCCCTTCTAATACTACTGTTCCCAAGAAGTGAAGCGATAACTTTCCTTTAATGCAGATGTTCACTTATATAAACACAGATTGCTTAAAAAAACAGTATTCCTTCACACAGTTAGGATAATAGCTTCTTTCTCTTTTAGGATAATAGCCTCTTTCTTTAATATTTACTAAGAAAAAACCTCAACAGTAATCTGTGGTTTTTCAGGCTGCATCTTTCTAATTCAATCGATCTTTCTCCCAGTGAGGTCCACTCCTGCATTTTATCATTATGATAGGGCTCTCTGGAATTTCTCTCTGATTTCTTTATATTTTCTTGAAGCATGACATCAAAAATTAAATGTGGTAATGCTTGAGGATAGCTGAAGTTACCTAAGACATCATTCAGGCAACCAGAGCTAATTTAGCCTAATAGCCTGCAAACCTCACGATATACCAAAAAACCCCAAATTTATCCATTTTTCTTTTTGTTTGTACCAACACAAGAAAACTTGAAATTATCTAGCCTTGGCTGAAGCTTGAGTAAATATTCAAAGTATAAGCTTTGAAATTTGATTTTTGCAAAAAAACGGACCTGCTCTTTATTAACTTAAAAGAGTACTTATTTTTCATAATCGATACATTTTTTAATGACCAGAATGGGAGAAATTGTGTGAGGTTCCAAGATTTCAAAAATCATTAAGAGGATTCCCATAACTGGAACTGTGCCTAGCAGTCACCAATAAATAGAGTGATCTCGATGAATGAATGAAAATAGATCATTTTTCACTCACCCAAATGATTAACAAAATTGGGCACTCTTTATGTACAAGGCACTGTCCTAGGTGCTGGGAATATATAATGGTATACAACACAAAAATTCCTGACCTTGTAGCTCGCATTGTAGTGAGATAAAAAAAGAAAAACCACAAAAAAAGTGTAATAAATTGATTATCTTAAAATAATGTGAGAAAAAGATAAAACAGTGAACAGAATGGAGTATCTATATGAGAGCCACCATGACCCTTAGTAAGAGCATGACATTCAAGGGAAGTGATGCCCAGGACAATCCTCAGTAAGACTGACATTTAGGGGAGGTGAAAGAGACCTGGATCTACTTGAGATAAATTCCAGGTAGAGGAACCAGTTCAAAGGCCCTGAGTTGAAAGCATAGCAACAAGGCCACTGTGGTTGCAGTGAGTAGTGAGTACAAAATGAGGCGAGAGAGAAAGAAGTAGGGATAAATCCTTTTAGGTCATTAAAAGTATTTTGGCTGTTACTTTGATTAAAACAGGGAAAAAATTTGGAGGACTTTTGACAAGGAATCCTTTCCTAGAACCATCTATCAGGTTGGGAAGACATGACCTTTCTAAGCCTGAAAGTATCTAAGATAGGAAAGAGGAACACTGATCCTTAGAATTTGATCCAGTAAGTAGTCTCTGACATCATACAATCCAAATCTCTTATATTACAGGTAAGGAAGTGACTTGGAGAAGAGATAAGCTTTGCTCAAAATCGTAGAGTTGAATGTTATTGTTTGTCTATTTTGTTTTTACTACCTAACACTGGCTGTTTATATAATGATTATAAAAAGGCACAGGGAAAAAGAAAGTTCTGAGTATTGATTTCATTTGTTACAACTGAACCTTTGTGGCATGACATAGCTTTCTCATGGTTATATTCTAACCCATGGTCAAAACAGAGAGCTAAAGAATCTTTTTTTTTTTTGAGACAGAGCCTCAAGCTGTCACCCTGGATAGAGTGCCATGGCATCCCAGCTCACAGCAATCCCCAATTCCTGGGCTCAAGCGAGTCTCCTGCCTCTGCCTCCCAAGTAGCTGGGACTACAGGCGCCCACCACAACACCTGGCCATTTTTTGGTTGCAGCCCTCATTGTTGTTTGGCGGGCCCGGGGGCTGGATTTGAACCCGCCAGCTCAGGTGTACGTGGCTGGCACCTTAGCCCGTTGAGCCACAGGCGCTGAGCCAGAGTTAAAGATTCTTAATTATTACCTCTTAAGCAAAGAAGACACTATGCCTAGTGACTAAACCTTGGGTTCTATTACAACTCAATTCTTACATGCTGGTCTATACTATTCATTACTTGTGTATTTAGGGCAGGTGGCTTGAACTTCCCAAGGCTCAGTCTCTTCATCTGCAAAAGATAGGTGTTAATAGTAACTACCTCATCATTTTTGCTGGATGATGAAGTTGGAATAAGAGCTCAATTTTGGTATCCTATTTAAATTACTATTAGATAAAGCCAATTAAATACACAAGACATTTGTTGGCACCTATATATTTCTGGCACATGGACATAGGTATTAATAGATGTTGTTTCCATTCTCAGGGGAACCTAAAGTTGAAATGAGATGGCATAAGCTCAGTAGGATAATGCACTAGCTAAACTGTAATGAAGAGCTACACAAAATTCAATGTGGGATGGAGATGGATTTCTAATAAGTATACTTACTTGTCCAAAACACAGTTTAAAATAAAGTTCAAACTAGAAAATTAGAAAAGTGTTGGAGTTTATCATTTATTGGTAGCAAATGGGAATTTTTTCCCCAGGGAAAGTTGAGCTAAGCCCCGAGTACCTGAAAGCATTTATGCACTTGGTGTTAAGGAGGGGTATTCAAGGAGAGGAAATGCATTAGCCAAGGAACAGAAGAAAATAAATCGTAAAAGATGTTCTTTTTCTTTTTGGAAATCAAGTTGCAAAGGTAGTTTGGGTTTGATTTGTGGAAAGCTTTTTAGCAGTTTTAACAGAAAGCTGGTATTTAGGTAATTAACATTTAAAAAAGGTAAGGAAGTGATAAATAGGAGTGAGAAGAATATTAAAAGCACTGTTGACACTCCACTAGAATGTAGAAATTAAGGAAAAAAAATCACAGGGAATCAGGACTAGCGCCTTTCCTTCGCACTACCAGCATTACCCCAAATGGCAATGTTCCTCTGAGACACGGATGGTGTTTGTGTTTCTTGCAGGAAGATGTTCTGTGTCTTAGAGCCACATGTGTCGTGTGGTAGTTGCTACGGTAACCAGTTTAAGGAATGTCATCAACTTACCAAGTAAATAGTCTTGTAAGGCAGATATTATTGCTGACATGTAAATTAAGGCTGCCCTGTCTCTGTCAGCTTTTCTATTCTGAATTCCCCTGCTTTCCATATTTAAGAGAGAACTTTTTTCCCCTTGCAAAAATCTCTAGTTCTTAACTTCTAGTGCAGTGCCTTATTTGAATTCACAGTTGACATTCCCCTGTTTCTTATTTTAAGATTTTATACCAGGACATTAATTCCGTGATACTTCTCAGAGCTGCTGATGATATATAAGTAAGTCGGCATCCATAAGCCAAATAATTCTTTTGGTGGTCAAGGTGAGACTATGGTAGTTCCTACTCTCAGAATTATTTAAATCAAATTCATTTTCTCTATGCTGTATAACGCTGTCTCTATGACTTCTGTTTAAGTATTTATCAAAGAATCTGGGTAAACTCCAAATTGCAAGTTAATAAATTCCTTACTTCTACCTTGAGAAACATTTTGAACTCATCGTGGGTTACACATTGGTAGCCTTCTTTCTGAGACAGCACTTTAATTTTTATAAATACACAGTCACAATTGCCACTTCATTCCCCAAATAGAAAGCATGTGGGAAGCTTTTATTTACCCAAACTGTGCCTTCATTTCAGGTACTTCACAAAAATATTCATTTCAAATTTCTTGATATTTAGCTTCAGCGTGCAGCTGGACTGCAGTGATTCATTTCAAAGAGTACAAGACTCGTGTAAACTTTTCTTTCTTCTATATTCTTGAATTTTTATTTCTGAATCCGACAATATATTTAGAAAATAATGCATGTTTGCCTTTCCTACAGAAATGTTTCACAGTCCTGGGAAGTTTAACATTTTTCTTTTTGCAAAGGCCATTATAAGAAATAAACATATAAAGAACAATTCATATCTTTAAAAACCTATCAAATACAACAATCAAGATATCACTTGTGCTCATTCCACATAAAAGCCTATGAAGTAGTTCTTTTTATTTTAATGAATGGAATAAATTTAGCTATATATAGATATGGACTTTTGAAATTTGATCATGAAGGCTTTCTAAGCTTCCACCGATCCTTTATTACATGGGTATTGGAAGTTCACTGTTCAGTGAAATTCAAGTATAATAGGTCATATTAAATTCTTTTTTTTAAATCACTAAATTGGTGTAATTATCAACTCTATCAGTTAAAATTCTATTTGTGAGAAACATTGACTCAAAAAGCGACTAAACCAAAATGGCCAAAGCCCTCTTAAAGACAGATCAGGTGGCAGTTCAGTTTTGTCTGATAGAGACCCCGACAGTTTCTGCTCTGACATTCTTACTTCAGGGAGGTAGGAGGTCACTTACCACTCTGGAGGTCACCCTGTATAGTAAAGCTCTAACTGGCCCGCCTATGTTTTAGGAAGAAAGTGAGCAGTAGGTAAAAGTGACATGCAAGCTAAGCCAGTCCCCATTTTTTAAAGTGCATTCCCAGAAGTTTCACCAAGAAAAGTCCACTTCTATCTCACAGGCTGGGACTTAACTATTAATACACGACCACTTCTACATGGAAGAGAGCCTTGGCAGCATAGCAGGTGCATTGCCACACCAATTCTGTATTCTATTAGGAAGGAACAGGGGGAGTGTGTTTACAGGACAGGAGGCTGTAACATATACCTCATCACCCTTCATTCCTTGACTCTTGTTTTTCATCCCAATTCTCGTTTGAAATTTTTCCTTTCTGTTTATTTTCTTCAAGTCTGTTTTCAAAGTAGGTGATACCTGAACATAATAATTAACATGGTAGCTAAACATAATAATAATTAAATAATAGCATAATAGCGTCTGTGTGTTTAAGAACCATGCAAAATATATTACCTGAATATTCTAATTTTGTAATTCAGAAGCATGATGTAGATGGCACCCTCATTTTTATTTGACTAATGTATACATGGATGAATTGGAGAGTTTATACATAGCATACCTTGCTGAGGCCAGCCAGCTAATACATGAGAAATAAAGGATTCTAACTCTGACCTTTCCTTACTGACAGGCTCATCTGCTCATTAGCTTGTTTATTTTCCCATGCTACATATCAGTGAGTTGGCTTATATTCGCTTACGTTTTAAACTAGGGGAGGAAATTTTTGAGTTTTGTCTATTTCTCTGACTTTGGCTCAGAAGGATGAAAACTCTTTCCTTTTCAGATAAAAACATTGCAATGTTTCTTTTACCTTTCTCATACTTTTCTCTACTGGTCTCTTTATTTCATGTGAAAATTTAACGTCCTGGATATCTGGGTAACATAGCCTGAGCTGGACATACGGTGTTATTTAGCATACTTGCACCAATGCTTATAAACCCACCTCTTGTAATTATTGTTCCATGTATCACTTCCTGTCATGTGGGAAACTCTCTCTGAGAGGGTGTGTTTGTATTTTGCTTTGCTTTCAGTTCTATGTATACATCCAGCATTTATTTCATCCCTTCCTTCTTTTGACAAATCCCAGAACCTGATGTCCGAGCTCGGAACCAAGTCCCTATCCTTAATAAAAATGCTTGTGGATGGGTAAGAGTCAGACTAAAACAATAGATAGATGCGTAATATTTCAGATGATTATGATGATGAGAAAAATAGGGAAGATGGAGGAAGTGCTGGAAAGGAGAATGGAGATGTGGCTGATTTCCCTCACTATTAAGGTGACATGATGAGAAAACATGAGGATATGAAGGAGTAAGCCACGTGCACATCTGAGAATACTATTAAAAGGGAGGTAAGAGTGAAGGTCCCTGGGGAGAACATGGTAGGTGTTTCAGGCACAGCAAAGATAGAGGTTGTGGTCAAGAACCTATTGAAATCTCAATGTATAAGGAAGAAATCCACATGTGAGTTTATTATCTCTAATCTGAGGCTTCACAAAGACTCCAAATCTTGTCACAAAAAATAATGTAAATAATGCCAAAGCTCGGGATCAAATAGAAAGACACTGGTGTCATGTTCTCAGGAAATGATTGCCTTCCTCACTTGAACTATCATTTTTGGCAATGAACGACAAAATCCCTGATTTTCGTATAGTAGGTGAGAATCAACATTTTAAAGTGCTTTACCTCAACTCATTATCATAATAAACCCTTTCAACAAGTCTGCAAGGTTAAGTATTTTCCTCTTTCTTTTACAGATAAGTTCAGGGACATTATTGCTCAAGACCATAAAATAATAAGCAGAGACATATTAAAATTTTATGACATCATGAAAGTCATGAAGATTATTTAGGATAGTTTTTCAAAAATGATTTATTGTATCATAAGACACAAAACATAAAGATTGTTTTGTTGTTGTTATGGATAGCCTAAACAAACAAACAAAAAAGAGAAATTTATACATATATATGAGGTAAATATGAAACAAACCGAAAAACCTTATCAAAAATTTAAAGCTAAACAGAAAATCAAGACAAAGGTTACAATGGATTCATCAAAATCTATGACCAGGAGTTCAACATGATATGAAATCATTTTCATATTCATTCAATAGATAATGAGTACCTGCTCTAGTACAGACACTATTTCAAAGCAGGAAATACACAATGCAATGTTCTTCTCCATATGGAGAATAAATAGAACTATATATTATTAGGCATTTGTTTTTATTTTTAAAAAGCAAGGTATAAGGGTTTAAGAGATAGCTTTAAAAACAAACAAACAAAAACCCAGTGTAGCCAGAATTTACCTGTCTAGAAAAAAGACCTTTGAGCAGAGAGCTTAGTAAATGTAAGGGCAAAGTATATGATAATCAAGGGAATAATGTCCATGCACAGAGATCACCAATTACATAGTTCTCAAGGCAGCATAATGTGTGTTTGGATAGGCTGGAGTCCAACAAATAAAAAATATACATATATATTGATTATATCTATACACATACACACACTCACATATGTATATAATCAAAGTCACTAGAGGATATTTTCTGGGAAGACCTGAATTCATAAGGAAAAATTAAACTCAGTTCAGTAATATATTGCTCTAGTTGTAACTTATATCATAATGACGCCACACAATTTATTTTGCTGCCTTTTATTAAATTGTTATTTCTCTAACTTGTTTTCTTTGTACATACATTCCTTCAAACTTTTAATAACTACCTGCAGTTTTTCGGGTATTGGCTATTTACATATTTGTTAATTATTGCATTTAGATAATATCTAAACAAGAAGTCAGCTCTCAAAGTTTCGTAAAAGATGCCACCTGGGTCTGTATGGACCACCACTGGAAGAAAGGACATGTACACACGTACAAGTAGCTACCACGTAAGAGAGGTGATGTGAACCATCCAAATAAGGATGTTATCAATAGAGATTCCACTGACACCAAGGTCCTCCTGGAAGAGGAAGAATTGAAGCTTGCATGTATGTGGTCTACTTTCCTACCTGTAAAAAATCTTCCAACTAAATTTGTGATCAATTTTCAAGATCCACTGGTTGTTATATAGATGAGTGAGTCCTGCTTAATGACGGAATTTATTGGCACACGAGAAAAAGAGGGCATGGCAATTCTAATGTGGTAATTTTGAAATTTATAACATCTTAATTTTGCTTGTTTTCTAAGTCATGATCTGTAACCATTTACATCATCATGCCCAGGGCAATAGAGTTAAAAACAAAACAAAGAACACTACCTCATGCAGGTGAATTGTGCTATCTTAGAAGTGGGCTGAATATAATATAGATGAATGCAACAGTGAAAATGAAAGTGATAAAAATGAGTAACAATAGAGCAAAAAGAGTGAATAAATCAACAATTTCTGGTTGTTCCATTGTTTTCTCATTGCCAAAATAATTCTCTTTTGCTATTTTTTACATGCATTAATTTGTCTCTAAGTGCTTTAAGACGGAATTGACTCACCCACTCTACTCACTGTTTGGGGGGTAGCAAAAAGTGAGTAGTGAGAATTTCAAATTAGGTTTTAGACCTTTCCTTGGACTGCTCCTTTCCAAGGAAAGGTCTATAATTTTATTCCTCTTCTTACAAAACCCTTCCATTTCATATCCTCCTGACATATTGGCAAAATCTCCAGGATCTCAGAGCCCTTGCAGTCCTGTGAACTTTGTACAGGAGATGTTATGCCACATTGTTGAAGACCATGGGTCAGGTGTCAGGTGGCTGGAATTCATAATCTGCCTTCACCCCTTAGAAACTGTGTAACCCCGAACAAATTACTCTCTTCTCATACCTTTACTTCCCTCATTTATAAAATGCAACACATCATACTAAGGGTGCTGTAGACATAATTATCACTCAGTGATACTAAGGGTGCTTTAGACATAATTATAACCCAGTGCTCATATTCTTGCAATTTCCCCCTATCGCCGGCCGCATAGGACAAAGACTCCAACCCATTCATTTATGACTTTAAGTGCCAGTGTTTTAGGCCATCTCACCTTTCCATCAGAGATTCACCAAATCAAACATGAATATTCATTCCAATGATTATCCTTTATTTGATCTCAAACCCACCTAAATATTCTCTCTAGCATAGGGAATTCTTGATGATGGCTAAAGAATACAAAATTTCAGTTAGGAGGAATAAGTTCAAGAGATGTATTACACAACATGGTGACCATAGTTAAAAATAATGTATTGTATTCTAGAAAATGGCCAAGAGTCGATTTTATTGAAGAGTTCTTACCAACAAAAATTATAAGTATATGAGGTAATTCATATAATAATTAGCTCATTTTAACCATTTCACAATGCATATGTATCACAAAAGAACATATTTCACATAGTAGATTTTTGGAGTTATATAATTTAAAAATCAAATGAATAAACTATTTTTAATTAGAATATTATTAGGCATTGGGCAGGCTTGAAAATTGATTTGATGTGGTTCAGGTATGAAGGAGTAGGCTTTAGTTTTTCATCTTTAGGGCAAGGAGATGTGATTTTTGAGCTACATTAATGGCCTAATGTACGAGAGGCACCTGGGGACAAGGATGAAGCGTTCCTTGTACCTGTGATGCACCTGTCTTCCTGGCTTCCCTGCTATGTCTGAATCCTAAAGAGAAAAACCCTCAGAGAGGGTCATGATCCTGTCAAATGGTTCATAGCCATGCCTTTTGAGTTAGTGGTGACCCCTCTACCTCTTAATTTATGGACTAAGACCTAATCTCTGAACTAGTCAATAATTTGTTCATGGTAGCAAAGTAAAGAAATACAGTTTCACAAACTTTTTCCCCCTATGATGTCTGAAACTACTATGAAAATAATAGAAATATATGATAAATAAAAAAGCCTCTTTTCTTTATTCTCAAATTTAAGTAGAACTTAAGCAAATTTTAACTTAATGTATTTGAATCAATAAAATAATACACAGCTGGTGAAGATAAATTTAAAATAATTACCCAAGTTAACCCTGCAGTCTAGAAATAACTATCAGCATTGTTGTGCATTTTCTTCTAGGTGTTCTTAACAAAACACGTTTGATAGAAGTCTGCTCAAACTTGAATTTAATGCAAAAGTGTTTCGTGATTTTAATTTAATCATAGGATATGTGTTCCTTTTCATATCTTATCAGAGTTTTCAGAACTAAAATTGTCAAATGGAGGTAGTTATTTGGCTAATGTTGAATGTTAAGATTTTTTCAGACTTTTTATAATATTATAAATAATTCTGGTATTAAAGTTCTTTTTCTCTGTAACATCAAAATTCTATGCTATCCTTCTATGGTTCCTTTCTTAATTTTTAATAAATCAATGGGATGGATATGTAATTTGAACTTTCTTGACATTTTGAACTTCATTTCTTTCTATTGTTTGCACACATAAATTGTCTTTTCTAGTAAAAGTAAAAATACCTTTGGCAGATCTTTTTATTTCCTTGAAATTTTTACCACATTCTAAGTATTCTCTAAACATTTATTAAATAAATGTCTAAAGAAAGAGCAGTTAAGAAATGTAAAGACTTTTCTTTAGCTTTTATTTCCAAGACACATTGTCAACATAGTCACTTGTTTTGACAATTGCCCAGGAGATTATATTTCTTTCAGGTTAAATTCAGAGTTGCTAAAATTCAAACATAAGCTCATTCAAGGAAGGTTCTTATAATTGGCAGAAGTGTTGACTTCTCTAAACATTAGCCTTGGCAAAACAAATTTGAACAGTCAGCCAATTCACAGAATTGCTAATTGTTCTTACTTGACTGTGTATCTTATTTGGCATTTAGTCTGTCACTCTGCCATGCACACATACACACACACACACACACACACACATGCACGTACATATATTCAATCTTGTGCCCTTCTAATATTGTTCAGGATTTTTCTTTTGAACTACTCAAAAGTATGTTTCATAAGTCAAATATTTTGTATTTTAGTTATTTAAAGATAAATGAGGACAGGTACATACACATAATGTTTGTGGATAACTAGAATCATGTTCATTATGCACGCATTCAGACAAGGAATGTTTCCGGAATACAGGTTGTAGCCTTTAACACAGGATTTATGAAATATCGTTGCTAATTTAAAGCAGTGGTTTGCGATGAGGAACATTTATATCCCTCTTCACCTCAATCCCAGGGACATTTGACAATGTCTGAAGGACTTGGAAGTCAGGGATGCTGTTAAATATCCAATAATGTACAGAACACCTCGTACAACAGAGAATGACCTGCTCCAGTACCTCAGTATCACTGAAGTTGGGAAACCCTATCTGAAAGCATCTCACAGTCTTAGAGGGGGAGGCAGGCTTGTTATTTATATCAGTGGAATTAAAATTGTAATGTGTAACAAGGATAAGTATTTCTGGCAGAGATTCAAAGGAGGATGGCTTTCTTTAACTTCCCCCAAGAAAAAACCGAAAGATTTGAAAAGGTAATACTGAGTTTATGGGGCCAGTGGAAATTATTCCAGGGAGAGGCAATACCTTGAGGAAAGTAATGGAAGCAGGATGGTACAAATGGCTTCACTGAGCTGGAGTGCACTGTGGTGGTACAGAACCCTGTGAAGAATAGGTCTAGATTAGAAGTGAAAGATTCAATTACCAAGATTCAGTCTTTCACGCCGAAGTTTGAACTTTATCCCATAGGCTAAGAGAATCCATTTGAAGGGTTCATGGGATCAAAAAAAATATGAAGAATAGTAGTTATTCTTTTTTAAAAAATGCTACTGGCAGCCAAAAGAAAACCAAAACAGAAGAAAACTGATTTGAGGCAAGGATGTCAGTTTGGCTGAAAATTAAATAGTAACTGTTAAAAATCTTCTGAAGGTAGCTGCTGTATAATAATGATGAAAATAGGCTGAGTCCTTAGAATTTTCCTCTCCACTGAATTGTGGGGATTGAGGAAAGAATGCCTTCTCTTTTTTTTTTTTGAAACAGAGCCTCAAGCTGTCACCCTAGATAGAGTGCTGTGGCATCAGAGCTCACAGCAACCTACAATTCCTGGGCTCAAGCGAGTCTCTTGCCTCACTCTCCCAAGTAGCTGGGACTACAGGCACCCGCCACAACTCCCGGCCATTTTTTGGTTGCAGCCGTCATTGTTGTTTGGTGGGCCCGGGCTGGATTCGAACCCGCCAGCTCAGGTGTACGTGGCTGGCACCCTAGCCTGTTGAGCCACAGGCGCCAAGCCAGAATGCATTCTCAATGGTTTCTAGTTTTCTGCTTTGGTTATCCAAAAAGATGAATAGTTTCCAAGACAGACCTTTCTGAAAGATTATTTGGAAATGTAGTGAGTTCTCTCCTACACATCCTGAATTTAACCTAACAGTGGGCATGTAATTTTATAACTTTGGAAAGTAGTTCATATGGGCTATATCAAGCAGCATTTTCTTTTTTAATGAGTTACTTGAAACATTGGAAGTTCATTAGTTTGTTCAAGGAGAATATCACAAGAGTAGACCTAATCCTCTGAAAATACCAGGATGTCACTGTCAAGTAGAGACAAAAATATATTTCACATGACAGAATACACAGTCAGAGAGATGACAGGAACAAGACAAATGGCATAATGAAATAGAAAGAGTAAAAGGGGCGTCTGGTCCATATTTGAAATTAAGCTAATGCAGAAAAATTATACACCTTCAAATCAATTAAATTATGAAAGAAGTATTCTAGAAATACTTAGAATAAAAATTAAGAAAGAAAGGAAATACTGAGACTTCAGAGTGAAAAAGAAATTCAAAGGAAGATTAGTAACCAGAGGCAGACAATCTCAGAGTTGTCAGACCTGGGGAAATAGACATTAAATGCTGGGTCTGACATTGCAAAACCCTCAGAGGGGAACCCAGGTCACAGGGGCCATATATGAGGGAATAGGTCTGTACTACCTGCAAAACATTTGAAACAGGGAGTTATTCTTTTCTTTCTTTGAAAATAGAAGTACAAAAATTCTGACCACTAGCTCTGTATGACTGAAAATGAATCATTTTTGAGAAATTGGCCTTGTGAGATAGCTCTAAGCAAACTTTTAAGTCTCAAGTTTGCATAAGTTATGTAGTGTCAGAATGGCAAATTGAGAAGTTAAAAAAAAAATCCAAATGCAAACCCAGTAAAACCGATGACATCAGCTAAGACATACATGTGAGATAACACTGTGGTTGTGGCTACAGGTTGGGGCTCCTGAATTACTCCTGTGTTAATCTGCGAATGGGTAGATTAAACATCAGAACTTTATTTTCTCATAGTTTTGGAAACAGAAGTCTAAAATCAAGATACCAGCAGGTTGGTTTTTGGTGAGCGCTCTCTTCTTGGCTCACAGAGATGGTGGCCGTGGTCAGTGTGTCCCCCCATGGCCCCACTCTATGCAGGCACTGCTGGTGCATGTCTCTTTTTCATCTTTTTGGTACACCAGTTCCATTGGAGTAAACCCCACCTTTATGATTTTGTTTACCCTTCATTATTTTTTAAAGACCCTATCTCTAAATAAACTCATATTGGTGGTTAGAGCTTCAACATATAAAGTTTGTTCATCCTTAACAACCCTCACGAAGATGACCTAAAAGTAAAGTCTTCAAGTTCACTTATGGAAATTCATCATAAGGGAAACTCAGAAAATGAAACGAATAGGATAATTCACACCCTCAGAACTAGAGGTAAGAGAATTATTCAGAGGAGACGTTAAAACAAATGCGGTTTAAAAATTTAAATAAATAAAAGTCATGACCACAGATAAACAGAAGATAATGGCTATCACCTGAGAGAGAAGATAGAAAAATTGGGAAGGAGTACAAAGTGTGATTGAATTCTTTGTAGTATCTGTTCTGGGAATAAAAACATCTAAGGTCAAAAGCAAGATGTATATACTTGTTAATTTTGGGGGTAGGTGAGTTTTGTTGGTTGAAACTATTACTTTCGGTGTATTTCTGTTTGTTTGGAATATGTATTAACATATTAACATGTTTAAAAGGTATATCAGTATGAGAAAAAATGGATTCTTATCTATACATTTTACTAATATATTATTAGGTAAAGTTCATTTTTTAAAGTTCTACCTGCTTAATTTTTAAATGTGTACAATATTATAATACCTCTTATCTTCCAGTGTTGTTTTAAAATGTAAAATGCAGGCATATTACTTGGAGAAAATATATATTCAATATACGGTAACTGGGAGAAAGAAAGAAGCAGCAACATAAAAAGTCTCTTTTGGGAGACTCTAAGTGTTAAGCTGAAGGAGAAGCATTCCCACCAGCAGTGCAGAAGTGTTCCCTTTTCTCCACATCCACACTAACATCTAAATGTAGATCTACCACTTGATCCTGCAATTCCTTTTCTAGTTGTATATCCAAAGGACCAAAAATCACTTGACAATAAAGATATTTGCACCAGAATATTTATTGCAGCCCAATTCATAATTGCCAAGTCAGGGAAGAAGCCCAAGTGCCCATCGACCCAAGAATGGATTAATAAATTGTGGTGTGTGTATAACATGGAATACTATGCAGCTGGAAAATATTCTTCTTAGGAAAGTATCTCAGGAATGGAAAAAAAAATCCTGTGTACTCAGTACTAATGTGAAACCAATTTATAATCACTCACACTTGCATATGAAAAATGAAACACAACTATAGCCTAGGATGAAGGAGGGAAGAGGAGGGCGAGGGGAAGGGGGGTTGGGTTGATAGAGGGAGGGTTAATAGGGGGACCACACCTATGGAGCATATTGCAAGTACAAGTTGGATCTATCAGGTGTAGAACACAAATGTCTTAATGCTGTAATTGGGTAAATGAAGTGAAAGCTATGTTGATTAGCAGCATGTAAGCACTCCAATTTGTACAAATAATCAACACATCGAATCCCATAATGGCATAAATGTATGTATGATCTATGTATAAATGACTTAATTAAAAAAAAAAGAGAGAGAGAAGCAAG